>JAODTR010007789.1:0-10102 GCA_025399935.1 Amblyopsis rosae | reverse complement strand
ATGTCTAGACTGTATTTCTGATTAATTTAATGTTATCTTCATTGAAGAAAACTTTTCTTTCAAAAATTAGGAAATTTCTAAGTGACCCCAAACTTTTGAACGTAGTGTGCATATATATATATATTCAAACTGCCCAACAAACACTTCTGGGAACAATTTTACCATAAGTTTTACCTCTCCGTTAACCAAGAGACCTTTGACAGTTTCAAACATCTGTTGGCGTAACACTGTTATTTCCATGGCTCTGGGTATACCTACTTGTACAAAAATAATAAGTATACCGAATGTACTGAACAATGGGCTTCATTTCGTACCACAAGAGTCGTGAATTCTGGTGCTGGCACCTGCATTCATGACCATGCAGATAATTTCTTCATTCCCCGTGCATGCAGCAAAAGACAGGATGTGCTCACCTGTTGGCCGTTTGAGACACCGTTTCAGAGCACCCTCATCACAAACACAAACACCTTGTGGCGCTCTCTGAGGCTGAGCCACCCATGCCAGCCACTCACCGTAGTACATGAGTCCCTCTTCTCGCTTCCTGAAGTACAGGCCAGTGGCCCGAGGTGTAGCCACATCACCACCGCCATGTATCAGCTGCTGGACCAGGGTGATGTTCTGGTTCACCACGGCGATGTGGAGCGGAGTGATGCCTAAAGACCACAGCGACCCATGTGTTAGTCCAGCATTAAATACGTTATGTTTGTTCATCTCCTGCTCACTCTCCTCTCCGTAAGGTAGCGTAGGTGTATGTAAGGCCATAAGACTGAGTGCTGACCTAGGAACAGCTCAGAGGTCATGGGCTCATTGATGAGCTCCGGGGCACCCTCCATCAAAGCCACAGCTGCTTCCACATTGTCGTTCATTACTGCGATGTGTAGTGCTGTCTCCCCTAAGGCACCTGAATCAGACAGCACCACAGCTTGCTATATTTAGCAAACCTCTTGTCATGCAGTTATTGCCACGAAGAATTTGACAGTTCACAGTTCGGTAAAAGTAGACGGCCTACCTCTCTCAAAGATATTAATGGATGCACAGCTCAGCAGTTTCTTAATGCAAGCTGTGTTGTTTTGTTTGGCCGCGAAGAAGAGAGGAATGTTCTTTGTCCTAACAAAAAAATAAACAAAGTTGTCAATGGATATTGTAAGTAAACTGCTTGGAGTACTGCTGACATCAGCAGTTTTCTCTGGATGAAAGTGCTTTAGGTCAGAAACTATTTAGCTGGTTGATGTTTCACAGGTAAAGTGGTGTCTGGTCAATATGAGGCCTTACTGTTTGGTATGAAGCAGAAATGTTTCATCTACCATCTCTTTCCACCCTGTTTTGTTCTGAAGACGAAACATCAACTGAGTCCACCAGTGGTTAAGCTCGCTTGGAGCCAATTTGGCCAGTGATGGAGCCATTGCAGTCTTTGTCACCTGAAAGAAATAGAGAACAATTAGGGGAATTCATAAAGATTGAACCAGTGTGTACAGGGTGAAAGTTGACTGGTACACACAGAAAGGAACCAGGTTCAACATATCTAGAAACATTCTGTTATAAGAGTAATCTTATAACTAACCAACTCATCTCAAAAGTCTAGTTTTTTCCAAATTAATATTCTAGTCATTCAAAAATACATGAATTAAGCAGAAATTGAATTAGTCTTACCTGTAAAAGCAGAAAACTGACCCTCCTGAGTTAGCAGCGACAACTGTTACATGCCACTGAACTGATAAGAAGTGAGATTCCCATGGGATAGCACTCATATATGAGCAAGAATGAAGGAGGAGACATGTGGGGGGGTGGGGTGGAGGAATCCCAGGTAGAAGACGGAGTGGTTGTGAACAGGCATACTTTCACTGCTAGACTGCCTATAGTTGAAGTCACTTTTTGTATTTTAATATCTCCAGTCACTTTTATAATGTTATCACATTATTGTATTTCATAGACTGAGCAGAGAAGTGACATTGGTTCTATTCCCAGTATACCAGTCTGAAAGTATATACAGTATATAATAACTGATTCAAATACCTGCATGACCACTATACATACATATGTTTTCTTTTGCAATATCATGAACATAAACACATTGTGGTCATTGTTCCAACTGAATTGTGTAAGAAACCTGTTTGAAATTCACAAGCACGTATAAACAATAAATAAATAGATAAATACATGTAAACAACTTAAAATAGGCTAAATAAATGAAGGCAGTGCTACAATATATATAAGTTGGCATAGATGTGTAAAATGTTTTAGCACACTTGTATCTTGCAGGGCCTACAAATGCATCTCAACTAGCTTCATTCAAAATGATATAAGCATTGATGGTGTCAACAGGAATGCTCACAAACATGATAATTGCCACATTACAAACACCATAATGACCATATGGGTCAGCCACTTTGTTTCTGATGAGGACATGTTACTTTCCATCAAAATAAGAAACAAATAAAGCTATGGGTATATTTTGTTGTTCCCCCTGCACTAGAATGATGCACAAGAAAGGGAAAAGATGTACCACCTGTAATTGTTTAAAAAAAGTAATTTCATCATAACCAAAACATTTATAAACTGCTGAATCAGACAACATTTACAACATTGACAGTTGTGTTGAGAGTAGCACACAGGTATTTTGCTCTGCCATATTTAGGCCATGAATAAGAGGACGGTAAGCCACAGGGTGAACAGGGATTAGGATGACTCTATAGGAAGCCTAGCTAATAGGGGCAGCTGTGGCAGTCATTGAGTATCGTTGAGATAATAGTTGTTTACTGGAGGCTGAGCGTCGTCTCTCACTGCTGTCATAAATACCAGTGGTTTCCAAACTGTCAATGTCTTTATGAAGACACTATAACAACATAAAAACATGGATTTTGTGGTTTGTGCGCTGACTGTTTCTGAACATACATCTAAGCATTGCCACAATAGTGTCACAATAGTTTTTTAAATGTGATTGAAGAAGTGGGTATACCACAGCATAAGAGTCCTTACAACTTCAACTTTCAAGTAAGGCCCCTTATTGTATTGCATTTAGAGCAATGAATAGAGATGTCACTTGCAACATTGAGGTTTAATAAACTGTTGTTCCCTATTACCCAATGCAGAGTGGCAGAATTGTGACAATAATTGTGACACACAGAGGTAAAGGAGCCAATCAAAAAGTTCCATAGAAAGAGCATTTATTTCAGCATGGAGTCCAACATCACAAATATCATGAACGCTCTCTGTAGCATACTAAAAGTAAAGAGTAGGTAACAAGCAGGCTAAACATGCAACAGGGTAACTAGATGGGTAGACATGTTCAGGTAGTAAGCTTCGGCATTGTACAGGACAAGGAGCACAGGAAAAACAGGCTGTGGATGAATATCATTTATTCTTTGATTTGGAAGGTTTCTAACTTTGTTTTAAATTCATATTTTATTTTACCAGGTTAGTCTCACTGCGCTAAAAATACATTTTACAAGTGATACCTGTCTAAAAAAGCAGCATACAAAGTTATGACATACTGTAAATCACAACAAAAAAACAATACAGGAGACTATAGACACTGAAGAGGGTAAAATCCAAATGCAGGGTGCCAACGATAATGTAAATACTATGGGGGCTTAGTCAAGGACAGGAGGCGGTCAGGCGAAGGGTATCATCAGCCGAACTTGAACTCAAAAACTGGTGAACAGGCAAGGTCAAAACCTACACTGGGTGCAGATGCACGTGAATGAAATGTGAAAAGATTAAACTGTTGAAGGTGACTTTGGGGGCGTGTTCTTGCTTATGTCTGCCGAGTTACAAATGTAAAATAACATTTCTAAAATATTCAATACCATTAAGGGGCCGAAAACTGAAAAGCTGTTTTGCCTAATTCAGTCATTAAAACACAGTTATGAGATTGTATGCAACATTTCTTTGTTGTACCATGTGGTTTACAAAGATAAAATGGGAGCTGTCTTAACAAGGCCTTAAAATCAAAACTGGTGTAATCTCTGCAGAGATAAGGTAGGCTGGCATACTCTCATAAACATGAGGGTATGTGTGAGGGCTAGAACCTCATTGCTCATGGTAGCCTAGTTTCCAGCATATGCAGAGACTTCAGTAGAGCATGCATTTGCAGAATATTGAATATCACCATAATCAAAGACAGATAAGAAAGTAGTGAGCAGTACGTTTTTCTGTCCTTTTAGCATGATCAACAGTGTCAAAAGCCATTGACAGATAGATAAAAAGAGCAGCATCTCTATTGTCAACTGCGTCAATCAACGTTAGTTGCAGCAGTATTCATATGTTCTATAATATCCGATTAAACTTAATTTAAAACCAAATAAAAATGACTCGTTTGATGCAGCCATTAAACAGTAAGCTATCCACATTTTCTAAAAGGAAAGATGCTTCAATGCTTCCTTTCATATCTGATTTAGAGGGTACGCTGGATCATCCTTTACAACGAGAATGCAGATAATGCCAACCCACAACTCCTTGTAATGCACCATTACTAATTAATGAAAACAAGCATCATGTAATGTCTTCCTGCATATATGTAATTTAGCAATAGAGAGACACATACAGTACCAGAATGAATTGCAGGGAATGCAGCAAGATATTGGGTATACCATTCACATTTGAACCAATACCAGCACTGAATTTCAGGTACCAGTATTGAATTCCAGGTAGCGATTCAAATAGCCCTAACTCTGTTAACTTGCTTATTACATCACACGTATGCACATTCCTTTTCCATAATAATAATCTAAACAATTCACAATGTTTTTTTGTATTATACTCTTTACTATTATTATGGCAGGCGAAGGCCTAAGAAATCCCTTTTCTACATTATTACTAAAGGGAAATGTTGCATAATCAGATACTTATTTTTCATTTCATTATAAGGTATATTGTTACCAACAATGATTAAGAAGCCATCTTTTTAAGATTTCCAGTCATTGCAAATGTTGCTATAATTGCCTTAGATTATGCATCTGAAAGTCATCAGCAATCAAACCCACTTGTTAGTTGACAGTTGGTCTTACCTCGACTCTTTGGACAATTAGCCACGTGGGCACTTGTGGGAGTGTTTCTGCACAAGTCGAGTAGTCTAGTGTTTGCATTGTTATATTTTCTGTTATGTTTGTATATGAGCCTTTGTGGATTTGCAGACTGTTAAATCACCTGTGTGTGTCCTTGCTGTTTCCACCTTACAATCTTGTCATCTTGGCTGAAAGCATGTCCATTTAGGCATGAAACAATTGACATACGCTAGACATGAGAAACATGCTGTATTAGGAATCAGTAATTATGCTATAGTTTCACTTTTATGCCTGTTGTAAAATGCGATATTGGCAAGATGTGCTACTGCAATATTGATCATGAATATCGATCCTTAAATATGCTATATTCTTATACATATGTAAATACAGATGTTATTGGAAAACGCATAAAAATAGATTCATAACATATCAAAACAGGTTTTCTCACAACACAATGGTTTATTTCAACTGACAGTATTAGACAGTTGAAATAGACCTTTCCAACTTTTCAATCAGTAATATCATAATGTCCCACAAGCTACAAAGGTTTGTGGTTTGTCAGTTGAAATGTATTCATTACAACATGAATGAATTAAGACCATGTCTATAAAACAGGACATGTTAGAAAAGTAATTAAAAATAATAAAATGCTAATAAAAGGTATCAGAAACGGCCATAGGGCCCCATTAACACACGTTTAGCCTTTTTAAGGCATCGGACACTTTGCCCATCAACTCACTGTAGAGGCCACAGATTATGAGTCAAGAAACCTATAGCATGTCAACCATAGCTTGTTGAAGCCTTGAACAGTGAGCCATCACAATGTTCCTTCCCTGCTAAATATTCTCTCTGAGTGTGAGCTGTTTGCAGGGGTGCACAGATATTTTCTCGGCAGCTTGCTCAGAGTGGTTACTCACTTGGCGGCACTTCCACCAGGTCAGGAGATCACCCTCGCTGTCAATGGAGGAGGTGAGGCGGCAGCATCCCTCACAACCTGGTGTGGTGGTGCTGCTGCTCTTCAGCAGACTCTACACCAACCTCCTGGTCTTTTTGGATGGAGGTGGGGCTAGGATTGTCTTGTATTTAAACAGTACACGCTGGCTGTAAGAATGGGGATGCTCTCATCACTGACGTACATGGTTTTGAGCCTCAGATCCACAAACGATAGCCATGTCCAGCAGTCTAAGTTTTTTAATTTTACAGCCCAAAATCCACAATTTAACTTCAATACTTAGTTTAACTGATCCATAGAGTCCAAAGTTAAAACAATACAGGTTCCAAGTCCTCCATGACAAACCAAAAACAGCAGGCAGAATCAAGGCTAACAAAGTAGCCTACCTAGCAAGCTAAACAGGCAACATGATTACTGGTTAGAAACTTTCATGTAGTGAGGTGAGACTATATATGACAGGGAGCACAGAACAGATTACTGTATATAAGAAGCCAGCCGGTGATTAGATGATAAGCAACCAGTTGGCAGTATAGCAGCATGTCTAACAGACTGCATGAATCAGCTGTGGGGAGAAGCACCCACACACACACAGATTCCAGATATCAGGGTGTTGGGCAGTGCCTGATTTCTCTCTATACTGCTGAACTCAACAGATCGCTGGCTGTGATTTGACTGAAACCTGCTGATGTTCATTCTTGCACATTTGAAGGTTATAGCAAAGTGAATGTGTTTCTTGTTTATAGAACTGTTTTCTATGCTGTTTGGATAATGTTCCATGCTCATATTTAAAGTGCATATGCATATACATATGTAATACCTGTGTCTTTTTATCCAATTACATCTTTGTCTTAATTTTAATTACTGGTCAACTATTAAAACTAGCCATGTTTGGCAAACTCTGGACTATCTGTTAAATAAACAAAAGCTACAATGCCATATACAACACTTATATACTTGCACTTATAGGCTACTTTAGTACAGTACATTTATGCGTTTTATACTCATGGGCATATAATTAATCAAACTACATGGCATATAATAATATATAAAATATTTTTTTAATATGTATTTTCTTGCCAATATAATAATTAATTCCCATTTTAAATTGTTATTACATCTGAATACATAAAAACATGTGAAATGAGATGCACATTCAAATATATAAATAAAATCATTTATTTTACAAATTTGCACATTTGTGGAATAGTGGTAAACACTCCATACAAATAAGCATAGCAAATGATATGTTACACTGGCTCTTAAATCGCGCGCACACACGCGCACACACACAGTTTCAATGTCATGCCATGTATGTACAGAATTCACTCAGACAGCAACGCATACATCATTCACACATTGTACAAACAAACATAATACTGAAAAAAGCATTACTCCTTCCCTCGATAATGGAAATCACGTCAGCTTGTCCAATGAAGCCATTTCACACATTCATAATGCTCAAATGACACAGTGAATTTAGCAAGCATTTATTTGTTGTTATGCCCATAATGGTCACAAAGGATTTTATAAAAGTCCCTCTATACACCAAATTTTTGAGTAAAAAAATTAATTAAAATAATAATCAAAAAGCAATTTTATAAGACATTGACCTCAACGTCTAACCTTTACATTGGAAAGGCAAACTATAATTAACTTTTTTTAAACCCTTGACGTAAAGCTTCTTTATGGGTATTTAGATTAAATCATATTTTGGTAATGCAATAAAACATTATTTTGTTTAAACATAATTGGATATTAGAGAAAGACGTACGTTTTACAGTAACATAGAGGAAGCTATAGAATTATTAATACAAATTCAATATCGTTTTACACTATCAACCAGTTAAAACATTTACAATGAAGTTTAGGCTAAAGGTTTTGGCAGTGCATTTGCATTTTCAAGCAGACGTTTTGGCAGTGTATTTGCATTTTCAAGCAGATGGGGAAGTGATGTTAGCCTGGCCCCGCTCGACTATTGCTCTTAGCTAATTTTATTTAGCTGAGATTATAGTCTGGAAGCCCTGTTTCCATGAGCGTTTGCACAGCCACCCTGATGGCAGTCAATCAGCATGGGTTGGTGAGATGACGTTGAAGTCAAGTGTGTTTCGAAATGGTGGTAGAGCTAGATGAGGCCATCAAAGCAAATGTAGCAGCGCCGATTGGTTCAGCGCTGACAAACAGTTCCTACATTTACCTATTTAGTTCTATGCCAAGTTGGAGGAAACAACTGCCAACACTTCTCAACGGAGCGTGGTTATGTCAGGCTAAAGTGATGTAGCTTTACACATAGTTAAATAACTAAGTGATTGATTGTCTCCATGCAATTCTCTGAGTAAAGGGAGTCACTTTTTTTTTTTATTCCAATAAGGGAACTGGAACAAGTGAGGCGGGGCAGTAGCAGAGAAGCTAGATGGTGCGACAGAATTAGAGGAGGAGAGATAAAGACTAATAGCAATGAAGTGAAATATAATAAACTATGTCAGAGACTCATTCATGTCCTTTGCAAATCAATGCCCTGACCTTCTGACATGGACTACAGCTCCCACACTTCCATTACTTCTCTCAGGTGATTGCCTCGCCCCTTCAAGGTTAGAATGATAATGTTTTCAGAATACGCTTGGGTATGCCAATGCTACTCTCACACAAGAGGAACATTTGTTCTGCTCGGTCAGCCGGAATGCTGGTGAAAGCGGACACACTGACGAGAGAGATATGAAACATCCCCTTCACGCCACGGGGCACAGGTAGAGCTCACACCTCCACTTGCGTTTGCAGCAGGTGCATTCTGAGTTGCTGAGCGGCACTGACGATCTTCCTCTGGTGGCCGAGGAGGTTGACGCCCAGATTCTGTACATCTCTGAGAGAGAGAGAGAGAGAGAGAGAGAGAGAGAGAGAGAGAGGGAGGGAGAGAGACAGAGAGAAAGAGAGAGAAGAGAGAGGGCAAGATGTTAAATTAATATGAGAGAGAGAGAGAGAGAGAGAGGGAGAACGGATAGTGAGAACAGATAGTGTTTAGCACAACCAAACCAAACTGACCTGGTATTTTAATAGGTGAAGCAGAGAACTTCTTAAAGAGCACTTTACATCATATTTAACCAATCATGTGCAAGAAGGTAACTTCTCAGTTTTCTAAAGTCTACTGCCTACTGTTCCTTTAACCAATTGACAACACTTACTCCATGGTAAGCCGGCTGACTCTGTCTAAAGAGTCGAGGTGCGCCAGCTCAAACTCATCCTGGTATCTATCCATCCTCAGCGCTATTAGCCAATCGCTGACGGTTGCCACTGACGATAGGTCAGTGGGAGTGGGACTCAGTAGCGGCTGGGAGCAGCTCCTGCTATTAAGAAAGGTTTGGGAGGCTTCAGAACACAATTAGCATAAAGTCTGCACCCAATCAATCAGCTTTGACATGCACACCCACCGTGTCTGCTCAGCCTTGAGGGAATCAGGGTGCCTGATAAGCCGGTCCAAAGAGGACAGCAGCGAGTCGAAACCCGGACGGGACCCACGGTCGGCCTGCCAGCACTGCAACATCAGAGAATGAAGGGCGGGGGGGCAGTTGAGGGGAGCCGGTAGACGGTACTGGTCTGCCACGGCTTTCATTACCTGGAGACAGAGCGGTACGGGGAAGAGAGAGATGAAACAGGTAGAAGGAAAGAGAGACAAAAACTCAAAATGCCGTATAAAATAACAAAAGGTCAAAAGTTTGCTGCGTCTTAAAGCGACGATATAGCAGTCTAGGGGGGCTGGCTACTCACCTCCTGATTGCTCATGTCCCAGTAGGGGCGCTCTCCATACGACATCACCTCCCACATCAGCACACCGAAGCTCCACGCGTCGCTGGCTGAGCTGAACTTGCGGTGCTGGAAGGCCTCGGGGGCCGTCCACCTCACGGGAATCTTGCTGCCCTGGTGGGCAAAGACACATAAAGAATGCCTTATAGTGCCCCTAGAGGCCCCCACAAAATTACATATATACATACCACAGTATACTGTAAATACATTAATATATAGAATTGTATGAATATATACAATTACAGTACATATAATATATATATATATATATATATATATATATATAAATTATAATATATAATCACTATACAATGAAAAATATAAGAGAAAACTACAAATCACACTAAACACC
>JAODTR010007788.1:0-27500 GCA_025399935.1 Amblyopsis rosae | reverse complement strand
ACAGACCCTGAGCGACGTCTCACACACACACGCACACAGCACAGGGTCGCTTGGATGGACAAATTAGTTCACAGAGACACAAGCAACAATACACACACACACTGTTATACACACAATAAACATTGCCCATTTTGAGGTTCAGAACACACAGTAGACACCCTGGTTTAATCTTGTATACTGTGTGTATGTGTATGTGTGTGTATGTGTGCGCGTATGTGTGTGTGTGTGTGTTCATGAAGCAAATAATTGTTTTTGAATGTGGGAGTGTGTATTTGCACACAAACATTGGGCTTCACATATGTATACAGATTACATGTCACATTAGGAATGGGCCTTAAACACTCAGATTTTATCATGGTCTTTCAACCAGTGGCTATTTGTTTGTGTGTGTGTGTGTGTGTGGGGGGGTGGGGGGGCATATATGATAAATGATGAGACAGAACAAACAGTGCCTGGTCAACTAAAACTGACATGGACGTTAGATGGGAACAGTGCCCAGCGTGTGTACTGTGATAACCCATTCTCTCTGTATGTACTGCATAGTGCTGTAAGCATAGCAATATGCAGTACATTACCTCTTAAAAAGTTTCCTGATGGCACTGTGGACTAAACAACAGTGGTAGGGCTACAATATAGCCAGGTATTATTGACGCGACTAGCGAGGTTACAGGATACAGTAGAATGTACCGTAACCTGTCTCTGTGTGCGCGCTAGCCGTCCGTCTGCCATCATGAATGTGGTCTCGACTCTCAGTTTGTTACATTCAGAGTTCTGATCCAAACCATGGCAACGTTTATTAAGTTGCAAGTCACATAAACAGGTCTCCCGCTAACATTGATCGAACTATCGCTGCTTTCCGTCTCTGCCTCTCCCGCTACGCTAGCTGGTTCAGCCTCACCATCCACATGTAAATAATTATTGCCGCCTCATGTGTAGACTTTTCCGCACCACGTCGCTCTACGTGACGACGTCATAGCTACACTAGCTCTCCCTAAATGCCTGCAGCAGAGTGAAACACCTGCTGGCAATGTGTATCTATTTCCATTATCTTTAGTGTTCCAAACTGTTGGTGATTGTTGTTGAACATGTGTCTATGATATTGTAAACATTAATATAGCAACAAACAACTACTATTTTCAGGCTGGAGCGGTGGCACATGCAATAGCCTAGCTCTATGACCATATGGGCCTGGGTTCAAATCTGGCCTGATGGATTTTCCCGATCCTTCCTCGATAACTCATTCGCTTCCTGTCTTCACTGTCCTGTCCATAAAAGAACAAAGCAAAACTATTAAAAATAATAATGCGATTATTCACATCAATTTGAGTGATTAATTAGTTAATTTATTTTAATCGACTTCCAACCCTAATATATACCAGAGCCTTAGGAATTATTGTGTAAAATATTAGACTAACAACAATAAGAAGATATTATAAACAACATGAAAGACACATATGGAGATAATTATTATTAATATGAAATTATTATGAATTAATTACATTTATTATCATTAATTATAATTATGAATCCAATGAAAATAGCAGTTGTCATTGCAGCTAATAAATATATGTATTATTTTAAAAGGCCACAGTTAATCAGTTAGGCCTCTACGTCTCTAAAAGGCAGTGACCAAGACATGTTCCTATCATATGATTGTTCCTATGATAAATAGTCTGTACAGCTTTGTTGTGGCTCATAAAGACAATAATGAAGCCTTCATATTAATGTTCATTTAATATTCATGTCTGAGTCAAACGGACTTCCTATTTAGATGTTTTTGCACTTTGCAGACTAATTTCACTTAGTTCAAAATTACCATTTTAATTGAATTATAACTCTACACCTCTGAAGAAAACAATGTAGACATAAAATAGATGTAGATAGATAGTGACTCTGTTATCATCTTCATCCACCACCTCAAACCTCATCTGTATAAACAAGCATATCCCTAGCCCCTGTTCTGTCCCTTGTTATAACCTTTGTTATGTCTGTTCCTATTTGATTTGATACCAAATTATCCCAATTACACCAGGTGTTATTGTAAAGTATCTTTATGTACCAGAAAAGCGCTATATAAATTCAATTATTATTACTACTACTTTGTTGATATGCAGTCATATCAATAGGAACAGAGTTAAACCCTGGTATAAACCACATATTTTGACCCCAAGTAATAGGTTCTGTTCATATTGCTTCAATTGTAGTCATGTTTCTCCCCTCACTGAGGGCATTAGCCACAGCTATCAGATCACTATGGTTAAGGTATAATGCAATTGCTATGGTCTCTGTTGCCATAACATGATTGTTGTAATCCATTTATGTGCCTCTTCAGACCAAGCGGCATCAAATGTAGGTCTCCCAGGGTACGTTTATGTTACATTCCAACAGACAAGAACAACATAACATTTATAACTCTATCTGAGGTAGCACACCGGATTTGGGGAAATGCTGAAACTGACTATCGATCAATGTATTATTAAAGGCTAGCCTGTCTCTGATGATTTTTGCTCTCAGATTTCCACAGAGATTATAATCTGGAAACCTTGTTGTCATAAAGGTTTCCTGGCCACACTGAACGGCGTTTTCCATCAGGGTGGTGGTGGTAGAGCTAGATGAGTTGAGCAGTATGAGTTGTAGTCACGCCAGATGGTTACAAGCTGTGTCGAGTACAATTGTAAGACTCGTGTATGAGCTTTTTCTTTTTCAATCTATCAGACTGGGAGTGAGAAGATATTACAGGTCAGATCACTGGTTAGGATCCAGAGATGTGTGTTCCCAATGATATATCTGGCTGGTTAGTTTGATATTTAATATGGGCTACATTCCCACATAGTAGATGAATTACATGTTAGATAGATGTACCTGTGTTTATTCATTACATACAGTACTGTGTAACGGAAGAAATACAATGAACAAACAAACAGGTGACCTTTCCTTATGCAAAACTCAAGTTTCAAACTGACAGCAAGAGAGGCAAAAATGATCCAAAAGTAATATTTGCCAAGCTACAGACTGTACTGCTTGACACAGTCATGCTATATTTAAATTGGGGCCAATTTGAATTATTTATTATCTAGCAAAGAGTGAGCTATGTCTGAAACCCAGCCCAGTTACTGCTTAGCTGTGATACACTATCATTTTCAACTAGCCAATGACTGGTATAACAATCACAGTCGTTATTGCATATACTGTAGCCTGGTGCACATTAGCTGATTGAGGGTCTGCGAGCTATTCAGTATGCAGCCAACATAACCACAGCCCAACACACACTAATCTCTCCTAATAACAATAAACATGGTTCTTATCAGAGCGAATAGCCTCGATGTTAGTAGCAGTGGCCTTTCGTTCCCATGTATTTCATTGGCATTTATGTATGCGCATGCACAAGTGAGTGTGCACTCCAATATGGACACACATACACACAAACATAAGCAGACATGGTGGAGGAACACGCACAATTATTTTAGGAAAATAAAACGACTTGAATGAGACACAAAAAAGGCACTTCTGGCTAGGCAGCAGCAGTCACAAATCACTCCCGTCTAGCCAACAGCGAGATCAGATTTGGAGGGAAAACTCAGGGTCACAGGAAAGAGGTCAACAGGGACCAGCTATGTGTTGGGATTTTTGTGGCACTGCTGATTATTGTTGTTTTGGTACAGGTGCTCTCCAAAGAAGCTGCTCTCATATCTAAGCTTTGGGTACTTCTTTTTGTGAAAACTTCTGTGTTGTGGGGCAAACCGCAAAATAGAGCAATTATTCTCAGTCAGAAATATTGGTCTCGTCTGGCGGTCAATAGATAACTTTAAAAAAAAAAGGGAGAGCAATTATGCACAGTTGCACGTTCAAAACCACACAGAACCAATACATATCCTGAAACCCCACACCAACCGCAAATACATGCTGAGCATTATGCTGAGCTTAGCTATAGAAGTCAGCTTTCTCTCTGAGTCGGAACATGAGGCAAAATCAATGGTGAAGCTCAAAGGCTCACTTCACGCTGGGACCGCAATTAATCACAGTCTAAGGACGACCCAAGGCTGCCCGCAGTGCACAGTCGTTTCAGTTTAGGACGGTCAAAGAGAGGCAAAAGGCACTCGCTTCAAATTAATTTGTGATTGACAGCAGCACAACAACCAACAGCTAGATTTAAAAAATGTATTATCGGTACATATGTTGAGAGAGTGATAGTGGCCGTGTCTGAATTCTATACTAACCGTGTGGAATTTGAGTATACGATATGTCAAAGTTACAAAGTCCTTTTTTCCATGTTATATAAAATACATTTCAAAATATAGTTTTAGACTTGATAAGATATGCAAATGAATTTAGAAAAGCTTCTTTATGAGTTACAAACAGTCACTTCAACTGAGATTGCAGCAGTCTAAAACTCAACCACAATGTACTAATAGCATGTGATATGCAGAACATACAGTACATAAGTATAGTGCAAACTAAAATTCTAGAAGTGTTTGCTTCATTCATGAAGTGCCCTGAAAAATTGGGCTTAGGTTTCTGAATTTCTTGTGGGGCTTTTCCTAAATCAAGATATTATGTATTATCTTGTATTGAATGTGACCCCGCATGAATTCTGGAGGATCGGGGTGAAGTTACTGTGGTTTATGCATACAGTACATTGATTGAATGCCTGACTCTTCCCCACCCCAAAAAAAAACCCTTCCACCCTTACCGTGCCATGGCAGGTCAAAGAGTCATCATCGGCTTGCTCACACTGGGCATCACACTCCACACACACTGAGCCATTGGCGTACTCCCGGATGTCCCTGAGAGAGAGAGAGAGAGAGAGAGAGAGAGAGAGAGAGAGAGAGAGAGAGACAGAGAGAGAGAGAGAGAGAGAGAGAGGTTAGGGAGTGAAGAAGGAGAGGAGGCAGGGAAGGATTGAGAGACAGACGGGGAATAAAATATTAAAGATGAGGGTTTTGTGGGCCTGAGGGATACTGTGCTATAGTGGACTGGAGAGATACACACCGTACGATCACCACATGATCAGCGGCTCCATTACACACTCTGCAGTACACACTCTTCATTAAGCGTCTTCATTAAGCATCTGTGCTCCTAATGACATCTATGACATAATCTACAGCAAAGCCCAAAGTGACACTCCTTGATTCAAATAACGCATCGAGGAGTCCCCTTTAATGAAGATACAACTCGAATTGAGTCACAAAAAGATAAGCATCCATTATTACTGACATTGCACGGGACATAAAATAATGACACTGGTATGATCAAGCAAACAAAAGCTCTTATCTTTCTAATGTACTTGTCAGCAGTCTATTGTTTAATCTGAGGCACTGAGGCACAATATATTTAATAAAAGACCGAAAACTAGACTTTGTAAAATGATCTCCTTGAATTAATATTGTCTGGATCAATTCAGTACTGTAGGAAGGGGAAAGGGAGAGGAAGGAATCTATAGTGGAAAGATTTGTCTGTCTGGATTGGATGCTCGATCCGAGTCTTTGTAGCTATAGCAGCAAATCAAAGCTGGGGAGTGGATATTCCCATGGCAAGAAAGCTATTGCTGTGGCTCTGTGGAGGTGATGGGAACACTTCCCTCCAAAGCTCCCTCCATGGAGCTCAAGGGCAATAGATGAAGTCAGAGCATTCCTCAGCAGTGACAAACACAAGCACGAACACGTGGGCATTAAACATGGTTAAAATACACAAACAAACAATCTCATTCTTGTGTAAGAACCCCCAAGTGTTGTGGCTAATTAGCTAGTTATAATATAGATACTGGCACTGGCTGGGTCAACTCAAATAAAGTGTGCCATTAACTGGGAGGGGTTTAATATCCTATTCAAAATAAATGTATTAAAGTGGCTTGTTATACATAATCTGCAATTGTCTAATAATGGCCTTGGAAAGTCATTAAACCTGACCACAGTGCAACTGAGTGCTCTGCCATTATCACTGTGGGACAATAGGGGAACAGGATTTCTCTTTTTTTGGGAGGGATGCTCCTTCTTTTTAATAGAAAACAGCAGAGCCGGGGACCCACAGGGATCTGAAATCAAATTAGGATTAATTATGCTTTATCTGGTCTGCTGGGAAGCCACAGAGGTAAGCCTTTGTCAGGCTGTGTGCTGGTTCAAATGGGAAATCCTGTGCTCTCTCAGACATGAGGTCCCACGGGTGCACTACAGCCCGAGCGTCGCATGGTTTTATGTCTGTGCTTAGCAATCCCTCCGACTAGTATCTGACAGAGTGAAAACAACATTTGAACGGACTTTGCGATACTCAAAATAGATTACAGACGTCCTAAAATACTGTGGGGGTTTAGAACTCCGCCCCACTACTGCCTCAAAGAATACCCCAGAAAACATTGAAATGCTAATATGGTAAAATTATTCATTGGTCCCTTGGTCTACAGTGAAACCAAACATCGACACACACACACACACACTAAAGCAGAGTGTTGAGGGGTTGAGTCTCCGGTGGACGGGCCGCTTATGCAGGTGTGCAGGCGGACAGGTAGGCAGGGCGTGACCCCGTGTGCAAGCGGAGACTGTGACACGCAATGACACGCCTAGCCCCCCGGCCCTCGAGACAGTGTGGCCCAATGGCATTCACCGGAGGTCTTCTGTCTGAGCAGGAACAGCCACGCCTACACAGACGTGCAGCAATGTAAACAAACCTTGGGTGGGCGATACTACAAATAACAATCCTGTACGGTTTTCCTAATATCTCCTAATGCCACTTCGGTCTCCCAGTCATTTATCATCATCTCTCTTACGTTATCGTGCGCTCACACATATCCTGCATCACTAATGCATACCGTCAACAGCAGAAGGAAGAATGGTACAATGGAGATGTTTATGTTTTGTGTTTAATTGCTGGTACCTTTTCAGCCTCGGGTGCAGAATTATGAAAACACTGCATATGGGTTGCCTACAATTAATTTGTCTTAGAGGAAATGAAGCCAGCATATTAATTAAAGACAACATAATATATACAGTATATATAATAAAGCTGTGAGAATGTTTTGGACCATTTACTGCGAACTTCACAAGCTGCTTAATATTTTTGTGCGGCTCTTTAAACGTTGCTTTAGTCAGGACTTAAGCGCTGCAATGAGAGCTACACAGTATCTAAATAAGTAGTAACGAGAGCAAGATCTTGCAAATCAAAAAGCATGCCTTCATTATAATAGTCAATCGTTGAATTGTCATGTAATATCTTGATATGTGACATTTGTTGATTAACTGGCTAATGCTCGATGAACATTATTAGGTTTAAGACATTCAGATACCGCAAAGAAATTAAGCCTACCGGTCAAATATTACAGAATGTAACACTATACTTCTCAAATTAAAGTAAGGTAGACTAATTTTAAATTAATTTAAGATTACCATCCTTCCTGTTATTATCCACTACTACTGTATGGCTTTATTACTATACTGTTTGTACTGCTGAGGAGGTAAACAGTGTGATTATTTGACACAAAGAGCATGCAAATCATTTTTATACAATATTGTAAACATTAATGTCGCAGAAACAACTATTTTCTATGTAAATAGAGTGGAGTAATTGTGTCCTGAATGACATCACACTAACTATGTGTGTGTTGTGATCCAATCCAGGCTCCTCTGTCCTTTGTTTTCAAAGCCGGGCTGGCAGTGCGTGCGTTAGCACACGCTTGTGTGTGTGTGTGCCAAAAATAAATGTGCCATTTAAAAGGTGAAATCGGAGTAAATAGCCGAGCTGTAACCATGGTAACAACAATTGCAATTAAAAACAAACCTTCACCACTGAGAGGTATATATTCACATTGTGTGTCTTGGCATGGTTTTAGAGTAAACACAGCTAGCTGTTGACCATCAGGCAAATAACATCCACAGGTTACCATAGCAGAATGATGCAATTACATTACAGCTCCCGTGTGTCTCAGAAGCATGGGGGCTGAGGAACTGGCATCTTTGAAATACAAATCAGCCTGACAGAAGTGTGGCGAAAAGATACAAACATTCACTTGCTAAGACGCTTTGTGTTATCTTTCAGTGCAGACAATGATTCATTGTATGATGGCATGTGATGTAAGGTGAGAAAGTCTGGCTTACTCACAGTGTGACAGGCTGTTTATCAAATTGATAGTCTTGAAATAAAAGAATCAGAATGAGGAAGATATATATATATATATAGATATATATATATATATAGATCATTTACATTTTATTTACATTACATATGTATATGGAACACATACAGCTGCTTTTATTTGGAATATGGTGCCATATGTACAGTGCATTATTGCCATGTTATTGGCGTATCTAGTCAGTGGAACTTACCCTTCGTAAAGGTTGCAGGAGTCCACGCAGGTACGGCTGCGGCTAAAGTACCGACAGGTGAGACACTGGTCTGGGCCTGGACCCCAGCACCCTGTGTCTGAACATAGCTGGTCACACACCATGTGCTGCCGGGCTGCTCCGCGCGCACGCACACACACACACACGCACGCACGCACGCACGCACACACACATCTTGTTAGCAGAAAATCTTCATACTCTCTCATCCAATACGAAATGCAGTATACCATTACATAATCAGTAATTCACATAACAATCTTCACATATGATCTAGTGAAAATAAATCATGTGTCGTAATATACTTAGTAATAAAACCTATGATGAATCAAGTCTTGATTTCACCATCCTATAAGCATTCCAGTTCATACAGTTCAACCCGGCACATCATTCCCAGAGTTCATTCTTTCACAGAGCCAGGCGGCTTCATCTCTACAACCCTGAACTCCCCTTATCCACCAGGAGAACCGGAGCGCTATACCTTGTCAGATGCTAACAGAGTACACAGTGTGTGCCATACAAAGGAAAAGGTCATGCTTGTCTGCTTGGGATCATGGGATGTCGGATCAGACTACTGACATAATGACCAACAACATGGCCATTAGTTGTCCTGAGAGGCTGGGACCTGAGACCACACACATCGTCATAAAACTCTCTAGGAAGTTTTATGAAACAGAGTAACGTTGTTCTCTGCAGTCGACTGGCTGAACATACAGTTCAGCACACACACACAAGCTACAGTATTATTTATGTACGGAATGCATGCCAGTGCCTTATCAAAGGTCTGCTGACCTGTACAATGTGTGTATATGTCTGTGAGGGAGTATGCATACTGTACGTGTAGGTATACTGTATATAAACAATATACACACAGACAAACATTGAATGCCTACACGGTTGTATGTGTATGTTAGAATAGTGTGTGTGTGTGTACTGTACATTATGTGCACACTGCCACTATGGAGCTGAAGTAGGCACTAGCTAAAGTGCTGGATAAGGAGACACCTGTGCTGAGTCAACATTGACGAAGCATCGATGGGGCCCAGACAACACCTGAACACACCGCACAGACTTAAGTATTTGTTTAAGGCAGACTTAAAGGAAGGTTATAACTGGAAAACTCCATCATCAAGTACATTATATAATGCACAATCGTTGACAAACTATATTATACATACTGCGCATTCCTATCTCTTGCTGGATCAATCGGTTTATGGATACTGACTTTGTCACACATATCTCCATTATGGGTACATTGCTACTGTATAGCTCCAAAATGCTGACATGGTATGTCCGTAAATCCTCTTGTTCACAGGTTTGAAAGTCTCGGCATCGTATCAAAGGGAAAGAGAAAGAGAGCAGAGTGTATTTGATGTAAGATGAGTGCAAAAGAAGGAAAAATCTGCTATTGTGCCAGGGTTATAGAGAACACACAGGTATGTGCCTAAGTGCCGCAAGTAAGCTTGGTAAGTTGAAGAGAGAGAAGTGATGGATTTGGAAGGACATATGGAAAGATCACCACAAAAAAAGATTAATCTAAAAGCCTGTTGTAAAACACATATGATATACAATGGTGCCTGGAAATAAAGAAAGTCTGACCTGTAGCACCTCTCAAAGCACCAATGCGACCCAAAGTGTGTGTGTGTGTATTTGTGTCTATAGTCTAGTCTCTTAAATGAGCTACTTATGGCTGACACTGCCACATGATTGCAAAAGAAAAGGACTCCTTCTTCTGCCTGTCGCCTCTCTCTCTCTCTCTCTCTCTCTCTCTCTCCTCTCTCTCTCTCTCTCTCTCTCTCTCTCCTCTATCAAAGGGATCATTGAAGGGGAGGTCAGGCGACTGCTGAAAAGACTAATGAGTGTGGCCAGGCAGCTGTGGGAAATGATCTCTGTCCACCTTGGGCTGTGGCAGGGAGGGGCAGGGTTGGAGGTGGAGAAGATTTGGGCAGAGGGAAGGGAAGGGGGGGGGTGTTGCTGCTAATAATGGTCCCAGTTCAAGACACTTGAACCCACTCTTAAATATTTTCATAGCCACGTACTCCTTGTGCCAGACTGGACATTCATAAATACTGAACATTTGATTATCTGAATCGTATAGAATAACATATTATTAATGTTCATTACGCTGGGAAATGTGTTATATACTTCTCAAAAGTTCCAGGAGCACACAGTAACCTGACATGCCAGAGGAATTATTGTCACAAGTCCATCTGGGGAGCTGTACATTGTTTGTGAATGGCTGTACCTCTCAAAAAAACATACTTGGCAGTTGATTGTGGTCGTTTTCACTGTCGGCATCATGGTCGGCACACCTAAACCACGCCCGTATAGCTATAAACATAATGCTGATTGAGAAGTTCAGTTGCTACTAGGACACATTCAAAATGATTCCGAGGCTTTCCAGACTGATTCTCACGGCGAAATTAAACTGAAGCTGTATGCGACCATCCTGATCTCGCGAGGCTACACATACAGTATTTATACATTGTAAAATACACAGTATATTGTGCCATTATACACAGTATCCAACATTTTGAAACCAATACTAGCAGTGTTTTCTTTATTGCAAATATATTTTATGGTTTACAATTTATTCCATATACCCCCTGTAGTACCTCAAATCACCTATGTATGCACACATACTGTATGAGAAGCACTGTTGTAGAGGGTGAGTGATTTGCCCCCTGCCGTGCTACATTGGCTGCAAGCAAATACTACGCCACACACACACACACACACACACACACATAATATATTACACAGAACGTTCACCAAAAAGAATTGTGACTCTGGGGCATCCAAGTTAGTACATTGCATGTGTGTGTGCGCACATAAAGTTCTGCATGCAAAAATAATTACTTTAACTCAATAATGCAAATACTGCCTCATTAATGTCTATAAAAATAAATAATGCCCAAATGTGGCATAACAAACCATTTTGTAAACAAAGTATGCCTCAATCTTGTTATTTCCATTCAGCTAAACCATTATTTACGTTCCTATGAAAATAGGAGAAAAGTCAGTTTATTACCAAAAACCACTGTGGGCCCTATTTTAACAATCTAAGTGTCTAAAGCACGAGGCACAAATTGGATTTAGGGTGTGTCCAAATCCATATTTGCTATTATAAAAAGGCAGACTAACGGTCAGTGCGCTAGGCGCATCAAAAGAGTTGGATTTTTTATCCTTTGCATGTTTGTGCGCTCCTGCACGTCTCTGTATGTGTAACAAGCAGAGTGCACACAGGTTGTCCACCTGCCATAGGCGATACTATCTTGATAACGCGCCACGTGTTGACTTTAGACCAGGTTTTTGCTGGTCAATCGCACAATCACTTTCCACTGCCTCAAGATAACAATGCGTTAGCAATGCGCTAGACCACACCTCATGTTCAGACCAACACACCCACCAACCCACGTTGTCTTTAATGTCTTAAAAAAAATGTGAGCATGGCACCCATTGCCCTCTATGCCATGCTCATTCCACGTCCAGTCAGTTGCTGTTACGGGTGGCATCATAGTAATCATAGTACCACCTATCAGAGTATGTGAGCGGAGCGGAGCGATCCCAATTTGACTGGAGCGAGGAGCGTAATTTGAAGCGAGAAGGCTACCGCTCAATCTATCGCTCAATTATCGCTCCGATCTTGGCGAGTAGCTGGTCACATCGTAACTGTTTGCTTACGTGTGATCATAGCGTGTGATGCATGGTAGTTTAAAACGTGAAATTATACCCCTTACCTGTGATTGGCGCCGTCTACCTAGGATAGGCTAGACAGAACCTAAAATGAAGTAGCTGCAATGACGCAGCAAAGAATAACATTGTGCTTTAGTCTCTGTGTTCTTATTAAAATAACACATGACAACACCCACGATACTGTTTGAGTGTAGACTATAGGCTATATATTGGTTAAAAGGCCGGCTAGATCTTGAGTCTATTTGAAATGATAAGCTAGTGTAGGCCTATTCTAATCCATTCATGCAGTTAATACATGTAAACTACATTGTTACATTCTAATAAAAATCAAACAGCCTACTAACATACATGATAGGCCTACATCATCACAAAATTGTTTGGGTTTGTTTGAAGTAGGACTACAAAAATGAATGGAGCGAATTTGGAGTGGCAATTTAGTTTCCTTTGAGCGAAGAGCGTTTGTGAAGAGTGATGTGAAAAGACTTGAAAAGGAGGAGAGGAGCATAGACTTCGCTCCAAGAGCTATGAGCGGGTTTTCTAATAGCTCCGCTCCGCTCACATACTCTGCCAACTATGAGGATTGATATGACACAACAACAGGGAAGGTCCCCTTATTTGGTCATAGACCAAGTGCAGTCAATAAGGCGAATATCGGCCGATACAACTGTACAGTCTATATATAAGTGCATCCCTAGTGCAAATGTGTCTGTGCGTGAGTGTGGGGTTGTGTGAGTAGGATAATACTTATTGCATGTCACTCTACAATCTAATTCAAGTAAATATGCTTTCATGGTATTAATTATAATTTACTGCAATTTCATAATTTTACACAATATTATTATAAGGTTTTATTACTATTATTTTTGTTGATGTCATTGTTTGGTACTTAATAGTCTGACGACATTTATTATGTGTTCCTCTGCATAAAAACGTTCATATACAGTATAGTCAAAGAAAAATTATCAAAATGTATATTATGGCATTCACTAAGCCATAGGTCGTAACAGTGTGGTTCCGGAAGTACATTTTCCATAAATTGTATCCATTGAAAATCCTTATATAAAAGGTGTTTTTAACTTGGAACCAACCAAAACAGCTACGAGATAATGACTGGATGGTATATGCTGCGGTAAAAGTGTTACGTCACGATCATGGTCACGATCATTCTCGGAGCTGGATAGCTTGGTTCCAGGCTTAAAACTCTTTATATACAAATTTTACGAAAACTCAATGGAGAAAATGAAAGGGAAATCTACTTAATGCTGAGACAGATTTACCACTTTTACCCTTATTATTTCTCAGGTCAGAATGGTGAACAATATACATTCTCCCTAAGAAAGACAACAGGATGCTGAGAGATGCAATTAGATTTATATTAAATATAAGGCTGACACAACATTCTGAAAAATTAAACAGATTACTGCAGTAGTGGAGGTCTTGTAGCTAAATTATTTAGTGCAAATGGGCTTATCAGTGATTTTTTGAAAATACTGTATGACAGCAAAAAACAACAATAACAAGCAAACAAAAAACAAACATGACCCAAATTGCCATGTAAAACTAATGCTGTAAAAATAGTCCACCAATACAAATCCAAAAATTATGAACAGAAAAAGCAACTTTTGGCATATGATAAAAGTGAACATTATAATCGTTCAATATAAATGTTCACTTTTACATACAAATGAACATTGCAATTGTCCTGCAAAGCCCAAAAGTCTGAGCCTCAGATCCAATTTTCAGTTTGGTGAAAGCTTTGTTAAAAAATACATAAGTACTAAATGTTGGAGGGGATAAAAAATAACATGAACATGGGTTAAAGGGAATTTTACTTTGATCGCTTGACAAGTTAAACATTGTACTGTGAAAGCCTTATTTAAACCACTCAACCTACAGCTAATTATTCTTTAGATTTACTGTAGCAAGTAAGATCATACACTTATATAATATCTACCATCATGAGAGAGATTTATGAATGATTGTTTGGATTTTAAGCACTATCTCATACATATTATAATTAGCTCACATTGACAACAACTGTGGTAGAAATTGTTCCCTGTAGAACTGTAGAAACTGTAGAATTTAGATAATGCACTGAAACATTCTCAAAACAAGTAGCGTAAAACAACTATATTTTACATATCAATGTGATATCAATTCCACAAATTACTGCAACAACATATTTGACAACTGTTGAACAAAGTATTTTCTGCAACGCAATGTCTTGATTCCAGAGTTTCAGAATATGCATTGTATTAGACTAAACAGTAACCTATTTGACTATGCAGCACGGGTATAGTGAATGCAGGAATTATTGTGAACACAGCTAACATTACATAACGTGGTTACAACAAAGGTGGTCCCAAGATGGTGTGCAGCATTGTAAATACATTAAAGTAGTAGAGAGATGTTGCAATCAGTAGCCATACAGACACCATACTATAGTATACTGCAAAGAATGTATTGTAAATATAAATACATGTATTATATATACTGTATATACACACATTATACATACATACATACATACATACACGCGCGCACACACACACACACGTATGATGTACGCAGTCACACAGAGTATACTGTATATACACAGTATATAAATATAGAAACCATAGAAACTTATGGAGTGGTCTTTTCACTTTTTCCAGAGCTGTATGTCACAGTGAACTTACAGGAAAAAGCTTAAGAACATCCAAATGGCTGACAACAGCAAAACAAATGGTATATGCTCTTTTTGTTTGTGATTGATAGAATTGTGAAAGCTGGAAATATTAACCTAACCCCAAACACAAAATGCAGCGAACGTATTATTATTCACTTGTAAGTGTGAGTTCAAGAACATTTATTGGTAATGTTCTTGAACTCACACTTTCACTGCATTTTGTTTCCACAATAACATATGTATGCAAACATTGCACACTCATATATTCATCCCCCAGCAGACAGGGCAGGGATATCCAGTGCATGTTGGAAAATTATTCCTTTCCCAATAGTTGTCATTAACTTAAAATCATCCAAAAATGTCCTATTTAATGTACAACCTGATTTTGAGTGGACATGACCCATTGATACAAAGCCAGCTAGTGGAATTTAAAGTGAGGTTCAAGTGTTTTGACGTTGTTGACGTGTTTGTCTGAACGTGGGGCGTTCGGCGTGGACTCACCACATTCCTTGGGGCTGCGGTTGTTGCGGATGAGGAACTTCTGGTTGGAGGCACGGAACAAGCTGGTCCAGTTGACCGTGTTGTAGTAACACAGCTGGCTGTTCTCGGCGATGTGGACGTTCCCCGCACTGATCTCGCTCAGAGACTGGAGCTGCAGCGACGAGATGCCCTGCTGCTTCAACACCAGCAGGGAGATACCACTGTGTGCGGGGGAGAGGGGGAGAGAGAGGGGGAGATTTTAATGGCACAGTGAAAAAGCCATGGTGATATGCCGGCACACGTCTGATATTATTTATATATATATATAAATATATATCGATGTCACTCCATATCTCTCTATCTGCCTTTATAAATGCAAATTAATTCATTTAAGTCCATCCAAATAAGCATGGAAGATAACAGTTAATATCATAGAACCAAAACACAAAACAGTGCTACACATGAAATGCAAATTTTCTAGCTGAACATGTATGGTCATCTTACAGTGAGGGTTTAAACTTCTCTTATATTCACAGTAACCCCTTGCAATACTTTTAAAACTCCTCACAGAAGAAGAACATATGTACTCCTAATACTTTGTGAGGTGAATATGTAAGTAAAATACATAAGCATTTACATTTACATTATGAGATAGCATTGACGTAGAACATACTGTTATTAGTCAATGCAATCACATAATGGAAATTAATCTTAGCATCTGAGCTAGCTTCTAGCCTATTTGTTCTTTTAATGAATCTATATGATGTTCTACAACTACATTTCACACTAAATACACCACCACCTCAAACCAAAACAAATGCTTCACAGGCCACACACACATATACACTAACATTCACACACAGTCGCCAGATATGAAGCAAAGAAAAGGTGCTCAAATTACAACACAGACAAATTAGGATGCAATAATGCTATATTTTTAAATATAAATGTTGTTTGCTGCTATATTAATGTTTAAAATGTCAAATTTAGCATATTCTGTAAACCAAATAATATCTGCTCATGGCACTGGATGTTTTATTTAAAAGCTTTAGTAACATGAGTTGCATACAGCATTAGCACTGAAAGCTGTTTAATTACTATCTAAATTGAGCAATATTGGTTGTGCCACCATAGTAGAGGGCTGTGTGCATGTTTACCTGTAGAGTGCTCTTCCTCCAATAGTTGCCAAGTTGGAGAACACACTTAAGTCTGTCATGTTGTCAGGCCAAGACTGGATGTTTAGGTAGCCTAAAAGGAATCACACACACAGACAGAGAGAGGTTATGGCTCACTATATCTTTAAAGATAGTTACATGCATTCCTTTAAATTATTTTAGTTAGTAACAATCAATATCCAGACACAAAGATATCAGTTAGACATTAGATTGTGATTAAACTGTGTTTAAAGTTACATCCGTCTGCTTCCAAAGGGCTTTCAACGGCTGAACTGCAATAACATTCTCTGTGGAAAACATCATGGTTCATATTCATAAGAAAAAGGCAACCAATTAAACCATCATATTATCAGACTAATTCCATTCAGAGGCAGCTAAGAGCAACAACACTAGATAAATAATGCTTCTTCTTTGTGTTTCAAAGCGCAGGAATGCATTCGAGTTATTATTGCTGGCAATACATTACCACATCTTATGATGTAATGGTATCTATTGCCGAAAAACCTCAGTCCAATATCAACTACATAATGTTTCTACATAAAGCCAACATCGCCAACCAAAACATTTCTTTTCACAAGTTTGTGAAAGCGCAGCGATGATCGTGAGTGGAATGTTCGACATATTATCTTTTCCTCCATTGTCTTTGTGGCCTTGCATTTCTGAATCATTTAACAGACTAAATGAATAAGATGTGCGGATGGCCGAGGCTCATTTGGGGTTTCAATAATGGATTTGGAAAGATTAAATATTTATCAGATAAGTAGGAGAGCGTACATTCCCTAAGCAGCCGGTAGAGGATAAACAAAATGGCCGGATAAGATAATAACATGGCAGAGGAGAGGAGAGTGTAAGAAATATAGGACAAGGATACATATGCCTATTAGCATTCAAACAGAATTCATTGTGCCATTGTTGCCAGTATTATCAATGCTGGAGTCTGGGTTATATGGTGCATTTCAGTAACGTAAAGTACAGGTTCATAATAAGGCTACCGTGTGAGCTTTGCTCCCAAAAGATGCATGCTATTGTGTCTGTAGCCTTGCTACAAAGGAGCAAAGGAAAGCCATCTGCAGAGAGGAAAACAGCTGATGAGTTGTTGAGCGGGAGAGTGATAACCTTCAAGTGTGTCTTTATCGTTTATTTTGCAGACATCCGCCTTTGCATTGCCGAATCCCGACTGAGCCATTACGCCTGTGAGCGGATGCTTATTAGCGGCTGATGACACCAACACGGCTCATGTAATTGCGTGTTATCAAACAAACAGTCTGCGAGACACCGTGCTCTGCGTCTCACATGCTGGGCATCCTCTCAACACCAGGCACACATTAACAGATCACACATCCCAATCCAACAGGTAAATCTAGGTGAAAAGTAACAACAACAACAACAACAAAAATAGAATGCCAATATGTTATATGCTATGCGCTACATGCCATGCTATTTGTTAGCATTGCAGTGGCAGACGTTAAATGAGAAATACTAAGGATAAGATTAGACCTAATAGGGAACCTCTCGGCAACTCTGTCTTGTCTATGTTCCTTAGAAGAGGCAAATTACTTGTTTAGACGGGAGTGAGGAAAGGCGGGGTTGAAGGGGAGGATGTCCCCACATTGCTAATCAATGGAGATATAACAAGCGCCGCTGTGCTGCATTTCATATGTGGGAATTCTCTGTGTAATATGTCAACTTCCAACCACAAAGTTGAACAAAGACAAGCCTTGGCTCATAAGATGGAGCGGTTCACTTCCTTCTTGAGTACTGGAGAACACAATTCTCATCAAATTTACAAAATCTGTAAAAGTGTTGAATAGTTATTCCCCCCCCTTAACTCCGATAATAATAATAGCATAATGTCTCTAGAGTTTTGTAGGCCTTTACTAGTTGATACCAGCGCTACTCAGTTATGGCAAATAGGCTACCAATCTGCTTTAGGTGCATCTGACACTTAACTTAATGTGGTGCTTCTTCTCTACCCTCTCACCATCCGTGGGAAAGATCTGGGGTAAGTTCTCCACTCTGACTGCCATTACTATGTTTTGGCTCGCTCACGGTTCAGTGTTTCATCCCCACTTGAGGGGATGTTGGGGAGGTTGCAGTAAGATGGCTGACCAGAGATGCATTCTAAGTTGCTGCACTATGAATGCTCTTAATGAAATTGGCTGATTTACTGAGCTCTTTAAATGTGGAATACAAATGTTTCTATGCCCCACGACCAAGCACCACATCTTTACTATCTTTGTTTTCCTTTTAGAAAAGTATTCTCTTTGCTTTTATTGACAAAACAATAATACATTTATTGGTGTGCCTTTTTATATAATCTCAACAACGGCTGGTTAGAGGTTCCACGAAAGGTCAAAATCTGTCTCCTGCTAAAATGCATGAAGGAGGAAACTGACACGCTAACCTTGCTTGTCAGTACCCCGGTTCCAGTGGGTTCAGTCAGTCATGCTAGTTAGCTGGTGGCTAGAATGGGCTTGGAAAAACATTCTCCATATGTCCTGGGTGAGCAGTTTGAATGAATGGTGGCCATTTTGACATGCCATATACATTTTTTGTAGTACGTACAGGCTTAAGTTTCTGGCATTGCCCTCGTTAACAGCTTTTTTATTTTACTGTAGCAATAACAATTGAGCTAATCAGTGCCTTTGTGGGGTGAATTAAGCAGGTCTAATGACCGGCAGTGTCCTATAAAATTGACACATTTCGAAAAGAAATGCAACCCTTAATCCACAATAAACGGCTAACCAACGTTTTGACTTGAGTGGTGAGGCCATGGTCCTCTGACTACCTTGTTGGCATAATACATGCAAAATATAATCTTGTCGAAAAACAATTTCTCTAGACAGCACAGTCAACGCAAAACAAGCGGATAGCGTGAGTCGGGTCGGGGTCTCCCCTGACCCTGCTGTTAGCCATGCATCAGTGCAGAAGGCAAATTACAGTGCTGAGAACCTCTTAGAGAACGGGAGGCCACGGACTCAATGCCAAAGGTTCACAGAGTTAAAGCAGCGATCATTACGGCACAGGATTACCCACTTATGTAAAATTGCTTGAGTTGATGGCGCCCACTCTTTGGACGGACCTCCCCTCTGCTCTCATATGTTTTCAAACAGAAAATATGGCACACAGAGCTAAAGGCATGACATGAATTTGAGAAAGAGAGAGAGTGTTGTGGTATCGGAGATGAAGGCGTTCCTCCTACACAGCTCATTGGAAGGCAGTGGCGCTGCAAGTTGTAACCTCAGGTCACCAAGGCAGGTCGACGTGCTCTGACAGCTCAGAGAGGGGACTCGAGGGGGCCGATACGCTCCTCTG
This sequence comes from Amblyopsis rosae, assembly GCA_025399935.1. NCBI lineage: Eukaryota > Metazoa > Chordata > Actinopteri > Percopsiformes > Amblyopsidae > Amblyopsis > Amblyopsis rosae. The sequence goes on along the minus strand of JAODTR010007788.1, from coordinate 7,839 downwards.
ACTAGGGGCTGACAGGGTGGAGGCTTGGGGAGGGGGCTTGGCAGGTCTGTATCCCTGCCACCGCTCCTGTGAAATAATAATAGTGCAGATTTTCCACACCAACCGTGTCTGGTTGCATTTCGGTGCGTAATTGAACTGTTTACATGCCACGCTTATTTTTCATGACTACAAACCTGCTCAAGGACACTAATGTGATGTACTAATTCCTTAGCGTGCACTATTAGGACGTGGCATGTGGTATTTTGACATAGAGCTGGTATTATTACCAAGTTGCCCGTTATTACCAAGGTTCTCGTCTTCGAGGGTTACGACAAAATGTGTACAATTTGTATTGAACATCATGATAGGTTTGTGTCAATTGTGGTATAATGCACTGTAGGACAGTGTAATCCGTGCAATGTACATGAAGATCTATATTATTTATTATATTACGGGTGTCGACATTGTATGCATCCTAAAGTAGCAATATGGCACAATCAATTTGAAATGCTATAAGTTACACGGCCCTTAGATATACAATGCTTCACTGTGTTGCTGTGTGACTATAGGCTGTGTGGATACAGTGTTAGGGCTGAAGGAGCACAGCGATCTGCACCAACGCATGCTTTAGATCTTCTCTTCACGGTGCATGAAGGGAGAACTGGGGCTTTGGGATGCATATCTGTGGGAGGGGGAGGTTCCCCCATGGGGAAAGGAGAGGTTTATCTTAGATTCATCTTCTGCTGCACGACTGTGCTTGTTGTGCTTGGTCTCCCATGGGCTCAGACACACACACACACACACACACACACAAACAGGTTGAAGGACTTGAACTAAAGCAAGGTTGATGGACTTGAACTAAAGCAAGAAAAGCAGTGCACAACATATCTTTATAAGTGCAGTGATAATGGGTTCATGCAAATTTGATGAGGGATAAGAAAAATCATAATACAAAAAACACATTTGAAATGATAATGTATTGTGAAAGGACGAACCACCGCCTTAAGTAATGTATTTTGTGTTTCTGCAACATTTTGCACAATCATGCTGCACTGCTAACATACACACAATCAATACATTGGATTTTTGGCATTTCTTTTTTCCTTTCAGCTCTCTGCACTCACCAGTGATCTCTCGTACCGTGTGGAAAACATTGAGCTTTTCTGGGTCCAAGGCTTCGATATTGTGATAGACGTCCCTGTGGGCAAGAACAGCAAGAGAGAGAGATTAATCGGACAGGGTGGAAAACAAATGAAAATAGGAATAAGCATTTCATACAGAATAATAGAGGGACCGATGTATTTTCTTTTACAAAAGCACTGAATAATGAGCTATGGTTTGTCTTGGCTGGTGTTAAATAACCTATCGGTTTGATAGATTTATATGGACTGTGCACAGTGACTGCAATCCTCACCCACTAAACCAAACTAGGAAATTCCATTACGGATAGTGAAATCAGATGCAGGACCCTGACTATCCTGCCCTCACACAGACACACTGTTCAGATATGCCTAGTTTAGGCTTAATATAGCCACCATCTTTACAACAGACCCACTTCACACTGCTTATATTAATTTACCTTATCAGCACCTAGAGTGGCATATACACATTTTCAGGAAATTCAACCTGCTGATTTTCACTGACGCCAGCCCCATCCACACTTATTCAAACACTTGCCACCATTACGTAGTTTATATGCAGGCATTAGTGGATGCTTTTATCCTGAGCAGCATGCATTAACAGCTGAATAAATAAGGGCTGGTTGACAGTGGCAATTCAGAGTAGCTCTTGGCTAGTAACTCACAAGGACATGACTGCTAATGACTTTAACAAACAAACAATGTGTTCGCTTAGCTTTATGTCTGGCACAAGACTGTCTGCAAAAAAAGCAATGATATATGATTATTAATTATGCTTAAAAGCAATGTCAGAATTGCCAACTATTCAAGGCTGACTTAGCATGAGAATTGGTTTGATTGACAAATATGGAACAAAGCAGGTGTATTTTGCAGCACGAGATGAAATGAAGTCGATATTATTGTATTTTCTTCATGCTAGCATAAGACAGGACTGCAAACGTTTGTGGCACACACCAAATGTGTGAGAGTTTACAACCATGCCAATACATTATAATAATAATCAATCAATAATTCTATGTACTGACTAATGCTAGGCTTACATTGTGATTCTAGCATCTTCTTTTACCATTCCCCTACTTTCGGCTATGAAGACCCACCCACTCCCATGTCCTCTTTACCCCTTGATTCCAGTGATGAGAAAGACCAGGTTTCCATTGATCTTGGTGCAGTTGACAAACTTGTCGATGTTGCTGGAGTCCACAGTCTGAGCCGTCTGAAGGCTGGCTGTGCCAATGCCATCACAGGCTGGAACACACACACATACAAGCACACGCGCACGCACGCACGCACGCACGCACACACACACACACACACACACACACACACACACACACACACACACACACACACACACACACACACACACACACACAGTTTATCCAACTTCAAATCAAACTCAAACAATACCCTTGTGTTTGGCTGAAGCATAGCCAATTTAAAACATTCTGGTCTCGATAGTTAAGGAGGCGCGGCTATTTAGAATTACACTAACATCTTTGTATCAACAAGCTCATGGCTGGCTAGATTACTGTAAATAAACAAACCTCTATTATGTCTGGAATTGTGCTCGTGGTTGAATCCAACATTGCAAAAACAAAAAAACTTTAAACACATTAAAATGTTATAGTCAGCAATTCATAATACACTGTTGGTCAAATTCACCAATCTTTTGGCAGTCTGCTAGTTTACTGTTCTCTGTGTGCTGAAACAATTATATAATACTTCTACACAGCCCTGGCTCCTTAAATAGGAACATAAACAAAGTGGCGATCACCGCTCACAACAACAGCATCTTAGCCTTCACAATGCATTTCCAATGTGTGGGGCTATAACAGCTTTAGCAGTATAGGTTTTCTTTGGTTGTGGTTTACCTTTAGGACAGATGTCTGTGCATGGGATGCACATCTTGATGCGGTTCTCTTCCACCTCCATCTTGTTGCTAGGGCAGGCTCTCACACAGGAGTTCTGGTCCACCACAAAGTTGTCTGGAGAACAGGCCATAATGAGGCTCAACCACAGAGTCAGAATACGGCCTTCTATTACAACAAAACAATGAGTAAGATACTCACAATGTCCATATTTTTTCATATAAAGTGTGGTACTGTTGACATTTACAGTTAGATATTATGACAGGACAAAATACTATTTTTGTTTAAATAAAGAAAAATGTTAAATTAAATATTTTATTTCACATTTGCCTATTATTCCAAAGTTGTGGCTTCTAACCAATTGTCCAATATACTGTAATAATTAATGTAATATAACAGCAGGAGGATTTACATTTCATCCACTTCAGAAATTAATAACTGAGCTCTACCATTTACATGAAACGTTTTCCTGTTAGCTTGGGAGTTCTTCAATTTGACAGCAGATTTCTGACCCTCTTCTTTATGTTCAACTCCACTTTTCGTAGCTAACGGCAAAAACGTATCTCAAACAAGCCATGGGACTCATGTCAAAGTGATAAGAAAAGGTCAACCATTGCTGTTCCTGTCAAGTAACTGTAAGAAGCAAGGTTTGTCTTCATTTGAAAAACCCATATTGCTAATTATTTTATAGCTGTCTCTATTTTAGCAATATATCTCTCCCTTTTCTACCAAAGTTACCAATATCGATTTTCCCCATAGAATACACAAAAAGAGAAATGAGAAAAGTCCATCTGAAAAAAGGTAGCAATTAGTATTTTAAAACAGCATTATATATTTTCTATTGCTCTATTTGGGTTCACTACTTTTATTACAATTAAAAGGTTATTTGTCACTCAAAAAAAAGTAATGTGTTCCAACAACTACCAACAACAAGTAACTATTGTCATGTCAGATGGACATGGTTTTTGCATATGAACTCTTCAATATTGTACAGGGATCAATATCCAATTCAAACGATTTTGCATTTGCACATCAGTAGTAGCCTCACTCCGTCCGACTATTCTTCTCAGCTCAATTTCTTTTAGCTGAGATAATAATAATAATAATAATAATAATAAATTTTATTTCAGGACGCCTTTCAAAACACTCAAGGACATATTAAATTGTAAATAGGTCAGGAAATCCTGTTCTCGTTAGCGTTTTCACAGCCACCCTACTGGCGGTACAATCAGGGTGGGTTAGTGAGATGACGTTGGTGGATTCGAATGGCTGGCTGGACCTTATGACCTATATTACTTAGAGTTATTATTAAAGTCCACTATTTGTTCCCCAGACTAATTGATCACCTGAGACCACATCTGATCTTACTGTATTCCATCCCCCAGAAGAAGTGGGGCAGCTAATTCATTCAGACAAGCCTTTGTTGTAACTTCCTTAAAGCACAAACCCCCAATACACAATTACTTCTCAGGTCTGTTGGTCTGGCAGATGGCCAAGATACAGTGTGGAACACACTGCAGGGGGCCGATGCCAAGAAGTCTGAAACACCTGTAAGAGTGAGACTTTCCCTTATCAACATAAGTTAGCCAATGGAACTTAACAGTGCCAGCCCCCAGTTCTCTCCTGTATAACAGGCCCATTTCTGATATGTAGGGGCTTCTGCTTAGTGGTGTTTCCCTGGACCTGAACTGACTGGGTGTATTCTCTGTCTATTTTCCTCTGCTTCTGTCTTGGTCAATACCATGGTATGCTGTATCTTGGGTAATAATTCTATGTATTTATGCTACTTGCTTTATAGTCACTTTTGTTTGCTTTATACTACAATTCAAACTTTTTTATACTTGATAATATGCGCCAACCATTTCGACTAATTAAATACACAATTGCTTGACAAACTACCTGGGACACTTCACTTGGAGCTTTGAAATCCGTCTCCACCAACGTTGAAGTCAAGTGTGTTTCGAAATGGTGGTAGAGCTAGATGAGGCGATCAAAACAGTTGTAGCAATGCCGATTGGTTCAGTGCTGTCCAATAGTTTCAAAATCAACCAGGAGGCAACGACTGCAAACACCTCCCAATGGAGCGTGGCCAGACTATACAGTGAAATGTATGTCTGGTTACACCAGGCTACATTAGTAGTGGGCAGCTATATATAAACTGGAGGTGGGAATCAACTAACGCTCCTGTCAGTAAAAACATAAATCTGCCAGAAAACTCCTCTTTAAAAGCACACAGCTACTTGTTCAGATCATCATTTTTTTTACTGCACATATTGATCCAGAAAGGGAAGCTCCACAATGCATTAGCAGACCCTCTGTTATTATCTATAACAATAGCCTCGATGGTTCATAATGCACAATGGCTGACAGACATCATGCTAAAGGCTTTAAAACACACAGATTCAAACGTTTAAACTAGCCTATACAATCATATCAAATATGAATAAAGATGCTGCTGCAACTCCATTGCTAATGTCTGGCCTTTTAATTAGAAATTAAACTGCCATCCTGTGCTCACCTGTCAACCAACCCATCAGTCAATCAATCAATCAATCAATCAATCAATCAATCGGAAGCATGGGTTCTCCCTCTGCTATCCTTCCACCTTCGGTTATCTCCTGTTCTGTACTCTTCATGGGCCTAATGGATCCCTGTTGCTGCCTTTATTGTAGTGTACATGAAATGCCTCCATTTGCCTTGACTGTTAGTGAGAGAGAGAGAGAGAGAGAGAGAGAGAGACGATGACAGGAAATCTTTGGAGGAAAGAGTGGCTTTAAAGGAGGCACAGATGAAGAGGCGAAGATGTGAAGAGACCGCCGCTCGAACAAAGAAGTCCGTCGGGCCCCCCCAGAGAAAAAAATTATCAGAGAGAATACAAGTTGAATATTTATTTTTAAAATAAAGAAATGTCTGCAAGGTCTCCTCACTACTGCGCTAAACTGGCGACCCCCCCCTCCCCCGCTTAAGATGTGAAAGAAGATCAAGGGGCCCCTGTGTCTGATTTCTGTTGTCAGACACAAACGAAAAAACGTTGATTTGCGTAGGTCAAAAAAAATAAAAAGAAACATGTTTGGAAAACAGATCTCTGTGTAGGCTAGCTACAAATGGTCTTTGTGAAGACGTGCTCTGCATTAACACGGCTTAAAACACATTTTATAGTGCGGTGGTGTCTTACGTGGACATTTCTTGACGCAGAAGGCTCCGTAGGTGTACTTGGCCTGAGGGTTGTGCTCTAGCTGGAATGAATTGGGGTTGTAGACAAATGGCTGGGGGCACTGGGTCACACATGATCCACTGTCGTTGAAGTTGGTGCAGGCCTGCACACACACACACACACACATATTTTACCAGGTTAGTCTCACTGAGAGTAATCAATATCAATAACATGGGCTATTATATATACATTGTATACACACACACACACACAATGCTACATACACGAACATAACATGACCAGGCTCTTGGTCTTAACTAGATTAGAAAGGTTTATCTGTCCAATTAACTCTGTAACTCGTTAAAAATGGGTGTGCTTATTCATTAAGCAGAAATCCCAAGATACGATAGGAAAGTTAAGGTGAGTTCCAATCACATGTACTGTATAAGTAATCTTTAAAAATGTTTCAAACACCTTTGTTTGATACATGATACTTCCCCCTGAGGGCCTTTTTATTTCTAACAGTAGCAACAACACAATAGTCAGTCAAATCATTACAAAATACACCAGTGGCATTATACTTGTGCAGGGCATTCATTATAAAACATCAATAAGGGTGGATTTCTTTGGGCACTTCAGGTGTGGGTGTGTGAGTGCATTTGCTAGCTGGGTTTAATTTGCAGTGTTAAACTAAGCTTTAATTGTGTGATGCAGAAAGCAGTCTGAGACAGATCATAGCAAATCTCTGTAGTCTGTAGCTCGTAACACAGGCAGCAGTCCTTCCATAAGCCTACCTCAAGAGCAAGCAACTCAAGCCCTACCAGGTTTCTGACACTACAACTGTCTGCATCTGTTGTTCTGACCTACATCCCAATCAGGTCATCAGGCTTTGTACATCAAAATTAACTATCCTCAGATGAGTTTGGCAACATTGAAGGGCTGTTTACATATAGGTAAAAGTTCGCTTTAATGTTTCCCAAAATGAACAGTGAAACACTTTAGATACACACTGGTCCCTTTTTTTTCCAAATGTATTTCGGCTGTTGAAAAATCCCTTAGACACAACAAACAAGTTCAGCGGGTAGGAGAAACAGCACAGAAGATACAACATGTGTTACAGGTGGACAATGTCAGAGTTGAAGTCTGTAGATTTACTCAACCAGCTCTGCTCGCCACTGAAGGTCAGCAGACAGCACGCCGGAACACAATCCATTCTGACCAATGTGTGGTACAGTTTACCAGACATAACCTCACGTAACTGTACGTGTGGACGCTGCTGCTCTGCCTGTCCAGAGGAACCAAGACCAAACACACTTGGGCGGTTTGTTACACAGTGTGTTGGTGTGAGCTGTCCCATTCCGACTGTGGTTTGCTTAGAAAGCATAGACCACAGTTTACTGTGGGCCTGGTTTGAAGGGAGATGAACAGACAAGGTGCATAGGACTACCAGCGCAGTTAGTAAGCCGACACGGGGTAGGATCCAGGCTCTACAGGCCGAAACTCAGATTTCATAGATTCCATTCCAAGTTCATACTGGATTTCACTAAGCGTGCCTTCTGTATAGCTACAAGATAATGTTGTATCAAAAAAGACAACATAATTAAGACAAGTGGCATATCACCGTGTAACGGTGGCCAGCAGGTAGCTGTGCGGTGTTAATCCTCACTCTCCAACACCTCATAGGACGCTCTGGCGACGC
>JAODTR010007787.1:0-10102 GCA_025399935.1 Amblyopsis rosae | reverse complement strand
TGGGATTGCATTTTCATTTGAATTAAGTCCACTCTAAAGCGTGGAATTGTTTGACAATTAAAATGCTATTTGGGATTTCATTTTCATTTGAATTTAGTCCTCTATGGACTTACATAGGCTGTCTTTTGTGCTACTTGCTGTGAGTCATGCATCAAACAATGCCTTGCCTGACAAGCACAGGCCATAGTCATTTTTTGATGCTCATTTTCCCTGAAGCATGCCCAGTGATTTTAATCTCAACCCAACCCAACACAGCTGGATAACATACAACCTGAGAACATTATTTTTATACAGGCCACTATGAATGAGGCCACAGCTGACAACAATGGAGTGTACCTTTTAGCTGGTTGCTATGGTAACGGCTGCAGACTGTGAGAGAGCGAGAGAGAGAGAGAGAGAGAGACCACTGCTGTTCTGCGCAGTGTGGACCCCTTCACAAATGCTCCACTTTTGTATCAGCCCAGCCTTAACCCCATACATACAGCCTTAACTAAATACCGTTCCCGCCCTATTCAGTTCAACATTCAGGACATGAGGTCCCCATGGCTTAACATATCAGCATATATACATGTTTTGTTTGCTTTTGTTTAGGGAACATGTATTTACACATCAGCTAAATGAGAGGACTAGGAATGAGAGTGTAATGTATCTTCCAGTCAGTCTTTCTAACAAGAGATCATATAATTCAGGTCTAGGTGATTCAATAGGGGCTACAGACCCTCATCTACTCTGTAGTAAGCCATTTGTCATGCTGTTCCAAGCTATACACAAACACAAAGCCGCAATCTTTGTCATACTCAAAATTCCTTGTCATGTTAACCAAAGCAGAAATGTAGGATTAAATGTTATTTTTTAACCCATTACAATTAACAGACCAACACAAAAAGGCATGCTGAAAACAACACACACACACACGCACGCACGTGCACACACCCGCACGCACGCACATACACACAGACTGACATGTCGCAATACCTTTCTCTTTAACCATGACCATTGGACTTGAAGTAAATGTGAGCAGAGACAGCGCTGTGTGTGTAGACGGCCAGTATCCAGCAGGCTGCTAAATCTCTTTCAGCGAAGAATGAATGCACAACAAAAAAAGAGCAGGGACGCAGAGAGATAGGTAGAGAGAGAGAGAGAGAAGGGGGGGCGTTAGGGAAAAGCGCTGTCTTCCCGGCACCAAGGCGGCAGCGTGGGGTCTGCCTCCTGACTGCCTGTGTTCCTCCCATCCTATCCCACCCATAGGACTCACCCTATACACACCCACTCCCCCCCAGCTCTCCTCCCTCAAACGCCCGCTGTTGTGCAACCGCCTCCTCATTGCAGTAACCAGGTGGCTGCTGCTATGGGACCTTACAGAACCACACATGTCCAAGACATTGCCTCTTATCTGGACTCTACACACACACACACACACACATATATATACTATATATATACAGACATGCCAACACCTCCACCATGCTTAGCCTAAATGTGCATCTCTAAAGCAAGGCAAACATTGATTTGTTTTGAGTTTAGTTTCAACTGACATTTAGCTTGGTGGAGTTTATTTTACGTGAAACTAAAGACACTAAACATGTAACTCTTTCAAAGATGTTATAAGAAGATATACATATTTAATTTGGTCTATTATCTAGTATAGCCATTGTAGAACAATAATTACAAAGGACCCTATGAGTAACTACATAACACACATAACTATATTTTCTGTCTAAAATTAGACAGAAGAACGCATGGATCCAAAAGAGATGGATAGTTTTATCTATATCTGATGGCAAGGGCTAACCTTTATCCTAAGCCTTGATATCTCTGCTGGATCCCTTGAAACCCAATGAGGAGATCATGGTACTCCAGGTACTTGTGTGACCTTTACAATCACACCAGCATGATAGTACATATATAATCATATAGTTTCCAAACTAAAATTGGCGCACGGACGATAATCATTCTGTTTGGCCTGTCAGGGCTGTTTGCACTTAGTCCAACAGTCATAACATAATTGTTCCCATTATTGTGCTTCCTCTTTTAATTTTAATCATGTAAATCAAATTGTTTAGAGAATATCATCTGACATGCAGACCAACAGTTCATTTTCTTGTCTGAGTTGGAACAATAGTTATGCATCAGCATAACCATTGTAATTGCTGATGCAGGCTATCCATTATGCATTCACAATGCATTCAACTACTGCAGTGTCAACTGTGCCATCTGCTGGCTAACCTAGAATATACATAATTATCCATGGGGTGTTACGCTCATTGGTCTATAGAGACCAGTCAGCAAATGGTACAGTAAATGGTCTTTGTCTTCAGCGTTAAACATCATAAACGGTGTTTATAATGACCAAATCCTGGAATCCTTTTATATCTGGTGAACCATATCCCCCCCATTCCCCATCTCGCACACACACACACACACACACACACACACACACACTCAAGAACTGTTCCTAAGCAGCAAAGCTTATTATCCATGGATGAAAGGTTGGTTCACCTATCATGGCTGATCCATATCTGATTACTCTTTAATATCTTGGATATGCTTAACAACACAACATTTAAACACATGCACACATGTATATCACCTATGCAACCTTAGCATAGGGACAATTTGAAATGTTGTCCCATTGTGTATAGCGCCACTTCCCAAAGCACAAAAGTTGGACGGTGTGTGTGTGTGAGCAAGACTAAATGCTTGTGCTCTGGGTGCCACAGTTAAGTCCTGAGTTTCCATGTAAGGATGGGTTTCTAAAGCCACTAAAGTAACTAGTTCCATGAAGGCACTGATAGGCCATACGGTATGTCAAACAATAGGCATCACAGATTAACTTTCATTTATATTTTTAGCATATTAATACATTATTAGCATTATCAGCTCCATTTAGGCATCTCTTTGGACAGATTAATACATAGCCACAGTACATAAATATATATGTACAATTGTACCTTATATACGTCCTTTGCACTTCGACTGTGATCACCTAGTCATATGCTTGGTGACTAATTTACATAATAGTTTGGTAATATTTAAATATTGATTTTAAATCTAATTTCCCATTAACTGCAGTCATGTATTTCACCAACTGCTTTAGTACGAAGGATCTTACCACTCAGCTGGATACAGTTCAATGAGCAATACAATCTTAACTAGCAGTCAGGTTTGTGTTATAAATTAACAGGGTTGTTCTGTCTATTTAGTATGTTGGATCTACATTGACAAAGCCTTCTTTGAATAAAACATAAACATACAGAAGTACATGATGATGTACTGTACATCTAAAGGCAATGCAATTACAATGTACAGTTTAATAAATTCTTAATAGAAAAATATCAAACTATTCCTTTAAATCTATCATCTAAGATCTACTGGGAAATGGGACAATCATTGAGTGACTTTACTACTTTACATGGCTGTCAGGCATGAAGTACAGGTTTACAAATCTCCCAATTTGTAATCCCAGTGTAAAATGCCATGTTGGTTATATGTGTACTACTTTCCTGATTTAAACATTTGCAATAGCTGTTTTTTGTAAAGTCAGTTATGATTGCCTAACGTGCACATACACTTTCACGCACAAACACACACACACACACACAAAGAAAACGTGGGATACAGAAAGCCTTAATAGAGGTGTCACCAAATTATAATGAACTGTCTGAGTTGCACTTCATCAACAGCATGCAAAACAGCAATGGCTGAACTCCTATGCTTTACTTGAAGTACACCACTTCACAGCTACAGCAACATCCACACACAGAGCCAAGAGGCAACACATCTCTCCCAGCTGGCCTACCTTGAGCAACATCGTTCAGCCTCTCACTCAGATAGTAGTCCCTGGGGTTGAGGTAGGGCACCTGCTCCATGCACTGCTTGGGAATGAGGTAGAGGACCTCAGCCACGCGGCCATCCTCAATGACGGACATGCGCTTGACCGAGCTCTTGCGCTTCACTCGCACCCGGTCGACGCTACGGCTGCTGCTATGGCTGTGGTTGCGGCTGGAGCTGCACAGCTTGCCCAGGTTGTTGAGGTTGGGGAGGGTGGGCATGGTCTAGCAGCGCTCGCTCTCAACCGTCCCACAGGTACTGTCTTCCACACCAGTCAGGGGCCGCAGCTGTTCTCCAAAGTCCCAGCGGCTTTGAGCAGCCACACTGATAATGGAAACCCCAAAATGAGGAGCGAAGAAGGTCCAGAGCTTGATTGGAAACCTTCAAGCGAATGCCACCAGAAATCTTCAGTCATGGGATTCTCCATTGACGCTATCAGGCTGGCTTCGGCTGTAAACTCTGCACACCCGACTCCTAGTAAGTGCAGTTAGATGGAACGAAGTAGATACGGGCCGTGACGTGAAACAGCAAACATCAAGTGTGAGGTAGCGCTCCTGTAGCGAGAGAAGCTGGACACCGGGAAAGCAGCTTACGCTATGTGTCTTCAGACCCACCGGCCGTGTGCCTAAGCTGCTTAGATCTGACGTGGAGCCTGATTATCTACTGGGTAGGGTTAGGTGGCTCTGTATTAATACTGTGTGGCGGGAGTCTCTGTGCATCATGGAGACCCTGAAACCTTGACATTAAGCCTTGCCACATACAGTACAGTAGATGGACCACTTCTAACATTCTTTATCTTAGCTTAGCGTTGCATGTCCGTGAACAGCTCTGTTGAAACCATCATGAAGTGACCTTCCATCGACGCTATCGTCATTTCCAGTAAAATGGTTGCGTAGCCAGGATTAGGAGGGTGATAACTGGAATGTTCTGGGTTTTTAATCCTAAATTCAATTCCAATGTCGGAAAAGATTTTCAGTGTTGTTATTTTTGATGAACAGTGTAGCTGGATTTTCATTTTGGGTCTTTTAGAATACATTTATATTTATGTTTTTATTGCGAACATTTTTAAGTAGCCCAACATATTTGAAACCCATAATTTTAACATTCCACATGCAGCCGCTAAACATAACTTGTGCGTTTTCCCCCTAATTGAAAATTACAAGAAATAGGAAAATGCTCTTTTAAAAAGCTCCATGTCCTCTGACCTTTTGTCCAAAGCATGGCTGTCATAAACATCCAATGTTTAAATTTTAATTCAGTTTGTAATGGCAAGTGGAATATTGGAGAAAGGTATGCTGACAGAACAGTTGCTGAATTTTTATTGTAAACTCAACCATTCGAGACAGTGGAAGAAGGTTCCTTGTTCTGTATTACAAGTGAAATTCACACGTTTGCCACATATTGTAGAAGTACACTAATGTTAATGTTTCATTTATTAGAGTGTGGATTGCATGATGGAATGGAAGTAAGGCATTACCTCAAATTTTAATTAGTTTATAAGCTAAAGACAAGCCTCAATGTGGAAACACAAGAAAAACACATTTTTGAATGTAAGAATACTTTAAAGCTAAATCAGAGGGCGAATCAATGAAGAGATTACAACAGACACTTGATAATAATTATGTTTACGCTTTCAGACCACTTCAAAACAATACATATTTTCGCCTGCTAATCAGAACAGCCTTGCTAATAAACACTGTCCATTGCGCACAGCAATGTATTTAAAATATCAATTCGCTTTTGGTCCGGTATAGCCTACACATATAGCCTGTACAATAAAGAGGCATCCCAGCACACATCTGAATGTCCACCTCCTGTCAACAAATGATATCAACCAATAAAGTTTGATAGCATCAAAGGCATAGCAGACAATGACAAAGCAAATCATCCTTTTAGTGGGATGTAGGACTTGGCCTGTATTTCAAACTTTTACGAATCCTACGTCACAGCAACTGCACAGGAACAGAATGCGCGTACTGCGTAGTACTTTGTGCACTGACATACATTTAGCACTGTATATAAATATTAACTGTAATTAAAGACCTTCACACCAGAACGCACACAACGTTCCACAAGATTAGAATAAAAAATCCCAGGGTAACACAAAACCACGATAGTGATATAGGCTAGAGGTCACACACTAGTTCCACACACACAAAAGCATGCTGAAATCAACAATACACACATGCGCATGCTATTCAGAGGAGCAGAGTTAAAGGATATGCTGCAGTGGGTCATTGTCCTCCACTTATCGTCCATATTAATACATGCCCAAAATAGCTTCAACCAGTCCACACACACACACATACAACATCGTGTGTAGCCCAAACATACTTAATGAACACACACACACACACACACACACACACACACACACACACACACACCGCACCATACCATACCCAGACAGACATCCTCACATACAAAGTCACTAGAGCCACGCCAGATACAATATCGATTTTCCGGTATTTTCTATTCATCGGAGATGGACGGCTTCAAAGGCAAACCTCTGCGGTGTCTTTCTTACCGTCCAGTCCGAAGCAGGAGGTGATCTTTTGGGCGTAGTTGCAGATCCCTTCGTAGCCAGGCTGCTGTCTCACAGCGCTCCCATCCTCCATCTCTAGGCACACACGCACACACTCACTCACTCACACACACTCTCTCTGTCCTGTCCAGTTGCTCTCTCGCTCCTTCCTTACACTGCTCATCAATAATTCACACAGATGCCCGGACATGCACACACACACGTACATTCGCCAACGCATTCATATACGCACACACACAGATGTTTCTACACAGGCACAGAGGAAACTGCTGATGCAGTATGTGCAGCCCCCGCTCACACAAGGAGAAGGCATCAGATTGGGTTGCCCTCTCTCCTCCACCATCACTGTGCACTGCAGTGTAACAGGTAACAGTGTGTGTGTGTGAAGGATGGGGGAGGGCTTGACTTAAAGGTAGAGTAAGCGATATAAGATAATACACTTTTTGTCAAATATATCCTCACATTCAGCTAGCTCTCCGTTCTCTGTGCGTGCTGAAATAATAATCTGGTGTTCCTACACAGCCCTCTGTAAATGTGAACACAAACAAGTTGGTGCAGACCGCACCATGCAACACTATCCTAGCCTTGGCAATGTGTTTACAATGTGGGGGCGGAGCTTCTAGGGAAGCACAGTCAAGCACACTATGCCATTGAAGGGAGAGGCATTTTTATTTTTATTTAATTCAAATAGGTTTCTCAAGAATCAATGATTATACCTTTAAATCTTTAAATCAGTAAGATACATAGACGATTGATGCTATAATTTATTGCGTTAACGTTTAAGCTATGTTCCTGGATTTGTGTCAGAATTTCCCTTGTTGTTTCAACCAGCATTACAAAAACATGGCCTAATGCCCATCTTTGGAAAGCTCCATGATTTGCTTCAAAAATCAGTCTAGAATGTTGTTTCTGACTGAGGTGGTATCTATTACTGCTGCAAAATAAGGAATATTTGACCCAGGATTGTTTTGTTAGCAAGTCCCTCCTGCACTTGAGAACGCCCCTTGCCTCACCACTGACCTTAACGTTTTATATATATATATATATATTTATAGAATATACAGGGTGAGTAATTTGTGGTTAGAGGAGTTTCCCTTTAATTCAGTATGTGGCTCTTTTGACAAATGCGCAGTGCAAACAGAAGATTATATTGCAACCTGTGACACTGGAGTTCCCGACCTCAAGCCTGTGCACGTGGGTCGTAGTACAACATAAAATAACAGGAATTTCTGTTTTTGTTGTACTGTATATTTGTAGGCATGTTTTGTTTAATATTTAGCATTTACAATAAACATAGGATCGATGTTGTGCTCGCAAATACGCCGCTTGTTGCTCGTGCAAGAGAAATGCATGCGCAGCTCAGGCACAAGCGTTGGACTATGTCACATGATTATTACGTCATGACAAACAATCGTCCAAACTGACTTCATTTACGTTGTTAGAAAAAAACAATGTAAATGTACATAAGCACCAAGAAAATATTATTAAGCACCATATGAACCAAGTGTGGCACCTGAAAACTATTTTGCGGAGCAGTTAAACCGCTACTTCATTTATGAAGTGCTCCTCAAACTGGGGATCGGGACTCCCGGAGACACAGAGGAGGGGGTCACAAGATGATTTTCAGAAATTAAATAACATTTTTTAATGATTTTAGACATAATTTGTAACGCTTCTCTGGTCTCGCCGGTGTAGGACGGCCGGAGAGACTGCCCACATCCCCAGTGCCTCACGCCCTCACGTGCGATCAGGCAGATTGCCGCCAGCCGTGTGGGCGTGAGGGCATAAAGACCGGTGACTCCGGGGAGGGGGTGTGGGTTATTGTTGATGTTACGTTGTTTCACGTCCTGTGCATGTTTTCTGTTCGATGTCTGGTTACGTGACAGTATACGCCTTTTGTTTAAGTTTTGTTTTTGAGTTTGTATTTGCTGTTTGAGTTCTTTTCAATTGAATTAAAGGACGAGTCGTGGGGCTCGTTGCTTTTCCGGCATTTTCTGTTGTTTTTCATTCATTTGCACTCGCCTCACCACCCCAGCGTTACAGTAAGTGGTGTACTCATTGACAAAATAGTTTAAGTTTGAAACATGAGTTTAGAATTTTGAGAATCTCAGGGCCGTTTGCAGGTGAAATACTGTTGTGGTAAACACTTTTACTGTTGTGAGGTTTGTGTTTACAATTTTGAGGATGTGTTTAGTCTTTCAGAAATTCAGAAATATTGTAAGACGTTTTCTACGAGTTTGACTCTGTCTTGATCTACTGAGTGCTGCAACAACCCTTTGTTTTAAAAACGCCTTTTCGTTCAACGCCACACGGGGCTCCCTCAGAAACTCCGCCACACACATTCTACATTGGCTAGGATACTGTTGTCGTGTGCAGTGTGCACCACGTTGTACGCCTTTGTACCAGTTTTTCAGCACACACACAGACTGGCTAGCAAAAGCTAGCGAATACGAGATATTTAGTGTATATGTAAGGTCTCGTGATCCCAGTCCTGTTAGTCTCGTCACTTCATGTGTTTACCTTGTATATAAAGCCTGTTTGCTTGTCACTCCCTGCCCAGTGTTTCCCAGTCTCGTTAATTCCACCCGTGTCTGCGTAATCACGTCTGATGTGCTGCACCTGTTCCTCGCTGTTGTTAGCCTATGGTCTGTCTTCATGTCTGATCTACCTGTGTATTTAGCCCCAGTGTTTTCCCCAGTCCTGTGTCGGTAATTGTTGATGTTATGTCAATGTCACGTTGTTCCCCGTGTACCTGCCTTTTTTGTTTCCTTTGGGAATAAACCTTGTTTGACTTCACTGCGTGTCTCGCGTTTGGGTCCTTTCCTCCGTGCAAGCGTGACAGTATAGCCATGTGTGGAAGCGGCTCGGTCAGTGTTTTCGTGACTGAACACAAATCGATGAGCCCCGTTAATATAAAGATGTCCCTTTAATATTTTGGTAAATGGTTGCTCTGAAATAATACATGTTATTACAATCCACCTCTTACTCCTCGCTCCCATCTCAATTGTCTTCTTCGAATGCTATGATTTAATGATATTGACATGGTAGTACACATGCTGACATGATGCTGAAATTATTCTAATTTATTATATATATATATATATTTATTATATTATAATAATACAATATTTGGTTGCATGACCTGCCCAACTGTTGACGAATGTGCTACATGTACGTCGCTTTGGATAAAAGCTGCCAAATGTCGTAAACGTAAATAATGTTACTAAATGCTGTTGGTACTATTGGTCTGTAGATCATGCAGACAACAAATCAAAAGTTCCTGGACCTGCTGAACGACTTGATCGACATGACGACGCGTGATCTGAGCAGGAAGGAGAGGACACAGTATGAGACCCTGATCACCATACACGTTCACCAGAAGGACATCTTCAATGACCTGGTGAGGGAGAGATAGAGAGGGAGAGAGAGAGATAGACAGGGAGAGAGAGAGAGATATATTGTATCGCTTTTGCCGGCTTTGAGGGACTGAAGCTTAATAGATTTTAACCATTTCTC
This sequence comes from Amblyopsis rosae, assembly GCA_025399935.1. Lineage (NCBI taxonomy): Eukaryota > Metazoa > Chordata > Actinopteri > Percopsiformes > Amblyopsidae > Amblyopsis > Amblyopsis rosae. The sequence continues at coordinate 210 of JAODTR010007787.1, read as the reverse complement.
CATTCTTTGTTTACTGGTCGAGGATTCAGTATTGGAGGGTCTGGGAGGTGTGTCGTGGATTGGGTTGTTTAGTGCTTCTGTGGTGTCGTCTCCGGGGTTCCGCTAATGGTGGCGACATGGTGGTGCATGGTTGGTGCCCTGGCCTGCAGTGCCTGGGGGTTTAGCTGGGGGGAGCTGGTCCATTTAGTCACCTGCCCAGTGTCTGTGTTC
>JAODTR010007786.1:0-10102 GCA_025399935.1 Amblyopsis rosae | reverse complement strand
TTTCAGAAGTACTCCGTTGTGGGTGCAAATATTCGGAGGCTTTTATTGTTCATATCGATATCGGAATTATACCGTATCAACCGAAATTATTAAGTATATTGTGATATAAATTTTGGCCATATCGTCCAGCACTAGGCAATGGCTATAAATAGTCCCCTGGCGGTACTTATCTTTTCAGATAACAATAACAATGTTTCTGATAGGTCGTCAATTTATTGTAAAGCTGCTTCCTAATTGGCCTGCCTGATAGATTGCCGGCCATGCAAGAAAAAAAGCATATACCAAGGAGATAAAATGCTGAGAGCATTTGATATTTTTTTCCTTTCTTCCACTTCCCTAGAAGTAGCTACAGAAAGAAATATAAAAAGAAAAACGCAGCAGCGGCGCCATAAAATTACTGGAAAATACTGTGAACTTCAAAAAGATAAGACAACTGTAAAAGAACTGTAATTCTCTGTACCATTAACATATTTTTACAAGAAAAATCCTTAAAGAACCCATTCCATGAAAACCAAGTATTTCTAGTTGTTTTTGGAATTAGCAATGTCGATGTGACAGAGAAGTAGTAAGCCTTTCAAAGTGGACTGTTTCCTGACTTGTATTGGCTAAAAAAGGGAGAGGGCCGGGGAAACAGGCAAATTAGAGTTTGTTTGGTAACGCCCCTATGAGGATATGGCCAGCTACGTGGTATCGGCGAAATATGCAAGGCAAGGAATTGATGTTGATCACCAGTGCACAAATCTTAAAAGTTTAATGTTCAACATTTGCAGATGACCAAATCTGTAAATTTATTTTTTGATACAGTAAATGCAGGCTACCATAGCATAAAAAAGTTGAGTCTGCAGGACAGGCATATTATCAAGAGTGATGTGCACATCAATAACTACATTAGATTAATATAGGCTATTGTTCAGAAACCGTAAACTGATTAGAAATAGGCTGCTTAAATAATGATGTGTTGATTTACTTATTCTAAACATTGCTCATTGATGAATACGTGTCATTCCGAAATGTATCCCCTGCCGGAAACGGATTGCTGTTTTGGTACTGCGAGTAATAATGTTTTTATGTACTGCGAGTAATAATGTTTTTATCTGGGTCAGTGATCAGTCATATCATACAAAACATTTAACGTTACGTCTGTTATAATAACATAGATGACAAGATATGTTATGTAACCAAGCTATCACTTTGTGTTGTTGCTACATCATAACCCTGTAGCAGCAAAAAGATTCGTGCTATACCCTTCATTCATGAATTAATACGTGCTTATGGGTACATGGCTGTTTAGCGGGCAAGGATGGCTGCGATGTTGTGCTATGATATAATTTAACCTTCATTCGTGAAATAATGTGCTTAGTAGATACATGGCTGGTTATCAAAACGTAAAACCATTCTTACAAAGGGCTGTGTGACCAAGCTCCTGCTGTGTTGTTGACACGAACAACAATGAACTACATTCTGCCGCCTGTATCCTTTACCATAGTCTGGACGGTGAGGCGGAATTCAGGCGCAATATTAACACGTTGAAAACACTGCTGAAATTAAACCACATTTGGTCCAAAACCTATAAAACTATGTTCAAACCGCGTTTGAGTAACCTCGTAGGCTCACATCAACACAGCTACGTGGAAGTCGAGGCGGGGTGGGCAGTGACTTGTTAAATTTAAAGCAACAATCACTGAAATCAGATTGTTATCTAAAGAGTTGTTGTATGATGTGCTATTCCACATAAACTATGTGGTATTTTCACCTAAGGTTGTCAACTACATTGCATTGAGAAATCAAGGAACTGTGTCAACAAGTGAAAAGGAGCATGAAATGACTCCTTTAAAAAAACAGAATAATTACTTTTATAAATGTTTTAGTAAAGATAATTACTGTTGTTATATGTAAACATAAATGTAATATCATTCACATAAAACTTGACAAAGACTTCTACAGAGAACCCCTATTAATTTAGAAAGCGTTTCGTATCAAAAGCTATTTGTGTGAAACTCCACCCAGGGCCAGGACCCCAGACTCAAAATGACACCACCAACAAATACTAAAATGTCAAATGTTGTGGGGTTTTCTTACTGACATGCACCTGTAGGGTTGCAGTAATAATATTGGTTTGTGACTTCTCTTGAGCTGGTTTTCCCTCAGGGTTTTGCACAAAATGCAGAAGTCATGCCCATGTTGTGGCCCGTGATTGTCCACATTACATTGTCATTTAAAAGAAGTAAAACATTTATACAGAATTATTTAGTTAAATCACATGGCACATTTAAATAAACTGTATATTCTTATAAATTGAATATGATTTCCTATCATTTTGAAATTAAATTAATTATTCCCCTGTTTAATGATAGATAAGTGGGTATTTATTAACTTTTGTTTTATTTTTCTGAGAGTCGGCTTGCAACTTACGGATAAAGGCTGGAACAGAGGGCCATGCCACGTGCTGATTACTCCATTAGCCACAGGTTAAGTACATCCAATGTAAAATGTGATGCCACAGGGAGCGCTAGCTGCGGTCTGGCTGCGCTTGCTAACAAATGAGGCCCTTAGTTTCTAACCAATGAAAGAGGGTGGTTTCAGCAACAAGTCAAGGAGGGTAACCTTTTAAATGATGTACACATGCCAGCATAAATGACAAGAATGTCTCCCTGGTTTGTCGTCTGTGGGGGTCCCAGGGTGAACACGTTGCCCTGCCTGCCCCCACTCATCCCCCTTCTCCATTCCAGGCTGAAGAGTCTGTTCTACCGCTCCAGCAACTTGCAGTACTTCAAAAGGCTGATTCAGATCCCACAGCTGCCCGAGGTGAGCGAGGCCAGGCACTCTGTCTAGACGCTGACCCCCTGAGAAGGCTGCTCAGCCAGATCATCATTTATTTACACACTGCACCTTGAACGTTTTAAGTTCATAGTGTGTAAATGTACCGCTACTACACAGTCTTACTGGCACATAGAATTCAATTTTCTTTAATAATTCCATTTACATGCAGTTACTGTATATAGAGGCAGAAGCCCATTCTTAATATGCGAATATCTGAGTAGTATCTGTGTCACACATGCCTTATTTTTGGTATTCTTAATATCTATGACATGTTGTAATCAGTTGTATTGTGCTGTAGATAGATGGTACACCCACATCATATCTAATCAGTACTTCATTACTGTGGCTGCTACTTGATGATATTGTAAACATTAATATAGCAGCAAACAGCTATATTCTATGTAAATATATAGTGGAGTAACTGCACCCTGAGCAGAGAATGACACCACACTCCCTCTGTGTGTGTTGAAATCCCAGCTCCTCTGTTTTTTGTTTACATAGGTGTGTGTGTGTGTCCCAAAAATCATGTATTGGATGGAGATGCTGGTGCTCTAGTGCGACACCTAGTGGCTGAAAGTCATATAGATCCACCACTTTAATTCCAGAACCCCCCCAACTTCCTGCGGGCATCGGCACTATCAGAGCACATCAGCCCTGTGGTGGTGATCCCCGCTGAGGCATCCTCGCCCGAGTCAGAGCACGTGGTGGAGACAGAGGAGCTGGTTGATATGGACATGCCCGCCATGCCGGTAAGCACCACCGGGGACACGAGAGCCAACACTCAATAGGGCTGGTTATCAACAAGGACCTAAGCAACGGCCCTAATACTATAGGGCATTTAATCTAACATAATCATGGAACAATATAAAGCCCGGCCGAGATCTGTCCATGCGTTTTGTTAGCTAGCGTGTTTGTGTATCACACATGCATTTGGTTAAATCATCAGACTACGTATCTGCCTCACAAATCTTCTGATCACCAGCCACTACATGCTATACAGTCTGTGCACCTTCCACATATTTCAGGTTTAGCCTGTGCAGATTACAGTAGCCAATATTTAAATTTTCCAAAATGAGCGTCATCTTTTTCTGAAACCAAAAGCAAGTGTGGCATATTATTGATATTATAGTGAGAGGTAGTTTAAACTGCCCGATCAAGGGAACATTTTTTATTTCTCACCAGCAAAGCGCATCATCAAATCCAAGACAACATGACAACTGTCTCGGTGACTGGCTGTGAATTATAACAACAGATGTTGTGTTGTGTGAATATCACTGAAAAGACTAAGCAACATAATGGGTTTATTTTAAATCAATCTGATTCTGTCCTGTTAAACCAATACTGTTATTGTTAAAGTGTAAAATGGAGACCAACGCAAAACTAAGAGACAGTTAATAATTAGGGCTAGTTTTGTCATAAAAAGCTTAATTCCGGTTAAAAATGTATTATGACGGAACATTTTCAACCCTGCCCGTCAAAATGACGGACATTGATAAAGTCTACAGCAACCACTGCTGTAAACATATTTATTTATGCTGTAGAGTTGGACATTATAGCAGGAGGGTCTATGGGATTCACTCACTTTTGTATCTAGCCTCAAGTGGCCATTTGAGGAACTGCAGATTATGGGACGTTTAATTTTTCAGCACCGGAGGTTGCTGCTTGGCTGGAACTCGGCCGTGTAAAATCCAACATGTTAAACTGCTGCTTTGGCCAATGGCCTGAAATGAGTGAGCATGTTAAACTACAGGAACTTTGCAAAGCCAAAGCTGAACAATAAGATGTAATCTTTCCCACATGCACAACTTAAAATTAATATGATTTGTTTCCAAATTTTACAAATGTATCTTTGGCATAGATGTTTACAGTGCTTTTTAATGAAGCGCTGGGATGAAGCATTCCTTAGCACCCTGCCAGTGCTAAACTGCCAGAAAAAGTGTTATGTGGACACTGAGCCTTACTCCACCATGCTAAAGTATCCCCACCATGCTCTCACTGGATGGGTTCGCAGCCGAGTGTGAAGCGGTTGAGGATTAGCACTGCTAAATCTGAGGCCATGGTTCTCAGCAGGAAACCGATGGAGGGCCTACTCCAGCTAGGGAATGAGTCCTTACCCCAAGTGAAGGAGTTCAAGTACCTCTGGGTCTTGTTTGCGAGTGAGGGGACATTAAAGCGGGAGATTGGCCAGAGAATCGGAGCAGCGGGAGTGGTATTGCAATCACTTTACCGCACCGTTGTGACTATAAGAGAGCTCAGCCGAAAGGCAAAGCTCTTGATCTACTGGGTAGTTTTTGTTCCTACCCTCACCTATGGTCATGAAGGGTGGGTCATGACCGAAAGAACAAGATCACGGGTACAAGCGGCCGAAATGGGTTCCTCAGGAGGGTGGCTGGCTTCTCCCTTAGAGATAGGGTGAGAAGCTCAGCTATCTGTGAGGAACTCGTAGTAGAGCCGCTATTCCTTCGTGTCGAAAGATGCCAGTTGAGGTGGTGAGATTATATATCCACACTGGCCTTGGAACGCCTCGGGATCCCCCAGTCAGAGCTTGCTAATGTGGCTCGGGAAAGGGAAGTTAGGGTCCCCTTGCTGGAGCTGCTGCCCTCGCGACCCGACTCCGGATAAGCGGGAGAAGATAGATGGATTTTTGGCTTATGACCTATTCAGTAAATGTAACTGTCATTTGTCACAACTTTTAAATGTATGCTGAGATTTGTGCTTTGTAGCCCCTTTTGATAGAGGTAAATACTCAACTACAGTATAGCCTTATCGTAACTCCTCTTACATTTTGTTTTTAATCGTTCTTTGTCCCATGCTGTAGAAGTGAGTGATCTGTAATATTTAGTTATGCCTTTGTGTAAAAAAAAAAAAAAAGCGCTTTCCTTGATATTAACCAGATTTCATGTTTCAATGTAATGCTTACATAGTCAATTTTCTTTAATTTGCAGGCTGCTGTGGAGACTAAGTTTGATGACCTGTTTGGGACTTCACCAGCTCCTGACCCATTCAACTTCAGCGGTCAGAATGGAATGCGTAAGGATGACAAGTAAGGTCCAACACTACTGCTAACTGCTAGCCAGCAGTTGCACTAAGGGCAACACCATTTTGAGAGAACACTTGTTATAACATGCCTTCAGTTTGATGCCACTCAACAGGACATTTTTAAAATTTGAAAAGAGTACAAATGCAACAGAAACTATGCAAGTGGCTAGAGGTTCATTAGAATATTGACAACATTTTCTCTTTGAAATGTAATGCATGTGTATGCTTTCGTCTGTCACCAGAGACCGTCTGATTGAACAGCTGACCAGGGATATTCAGGCTCTCAAGGAAGAACTGGAGTCTTTCAGACTGGAGGTAAGGGGGGAAGGTGATAGTCTTCTTGTATTTAGCAGATGTTCTGTATCATTTTGTCATTTAAAGGTCCCTTCAAGCTGCTATGGGTAGGATCTGACAGTTGCAATGAGAGCTAGCTAGAAATGAATTACAAAGTAAAAAATTTTGTAAATGAACAACCCAAATACCCACCCCCTCCTCCTATGCTCCCTCCCCTCCTCTGGAGTCATCGACAAACCTGTTTGTGTGCATTAATGTGATTGACAGGCAATGTAGGTTCACTGGACAAAGAAGCCCTGATGTCTAACATATCTAACATATTACACTCAATGTATACTGTAGCTCTACAGCACGTTTTTCAAGGTTTGTGGTGTGATTAAAGGTATGGTCAGCAATTAAAAGATAATACACTGAGGGAGCACCATCATGGCATTGACGGGAGAGGTGTTTTTGATTTGAGTTCAAATATCAAAAAGATTTCTTCAGAAAGACTGACTATACCTTTAATAGCCATGTAAAAGTTTTGACTTGAATCCTAACTCCGCCCCCTCCCACTCTTAATAGAGTGGCCGACTGTGCCAGGGCCTGCAGGGGCGTGCCAGTGAGCTGGAGGCGGAGCTAGCAGAGCAGAGGCACCTGAGGATGCAGGCGCTGGGCGACAGCGAGTTCCTGAAGGCCGAGCTGGACGACCTGCGTCGGGTGAAGCAGGACACGGAGAAGGAACAGCGGAGCCTCACTGAGATAGAGCGTAAGATGGGATGCGGTGGTGCGGCTGCATTTGAATGGTGGAGCAACATTATCATGATATGGCTACATTAGCATGGTGGGGATACTTTAGCATGGTAAGGCTCAATGTCCACATAGCTCTTTTTTCTGGCAGTTTAGCACTGGCAGGGTGCTGAGGAACACTTCATCCAAAAGCACTGCGAACAGGTTTTGTTTCTATGAAAACATAACCACCGCTACGCAATCAAAAAAAAAAGGCTTGCGTATCTTGATTGAAGCACTAGCAACATTCAATGTGAACAATATATGCTCATGCACATCAGATTGTTTTCCCTGTTTAATTGTGAGATGTCGACATACAGCTCACGGTAGACCGATGCGCTATGGCCAAAACTAGCTTCTCTGGACTTGACTTCCTACTAGTTTTCTTGGTTACCTCAGTGATAACGAATCCTGCCCCACCTGATTGTTTGCCTGAAAACTATTCTTTAAATTATTGATATTTTCAACTAGAAGTGCTCAGAGCGGCCACACATAAAAGGCGGCGGTGCGCTATGAAGAAAAGCTCTGGGTGCAGAGCTTTTCCCCTGCATGTGCTCAAACCTCGTTCAGATGAATTGACACAAAGACACTGGCGGGGCCTAACATTAGCATGATGGGGCTACTTTAGCATGGTGAGAGACGTTACGTAAAAGAGAGAGACCGTTAATCACTTCCATGTGGATTTATTATTGTGTGTGTCTTGACAGGGAAAGCCCAGGCTAACGAACAACGCTACACCAAGCTGAAGGAGAAGTACTCAGAGCTGGTCCAGGGCCACGCAGACCTGCTGAGGAAGGTTCGGAACTGTGCTCTCATCTTCAACTTCTCATCTCACTTATTTTACTGTAGCCTTGCGAGACTATCCTAATCTTGTGAGCCACAATTTTATTTCACTGCACCTCAATCCCTCAAAAAAGATTATAACATGCTCCCTCATGTGATATTACTTATGGGGCTTTTCCAATGGAACATTTCGCCATGCTGATCTGCATTTCCATTACGAGTTTAAACACGCCAAGTCGTACCAAGCCGCGCCCGAGATGGGTCGTTCTGGAATGGGGTTAAAGTAAGCCGGCCCGCCTCCAATGGCCATTTTCCATTGTCAGCCCAGGGCGGTTGAACGTTGCATTTCTATTACTACCGGGCTTCCCGCTTGAAGGTATGTTTTTATCTGATCTGATTTATCGATCACATTTAAAAGATGTGCCCTCTTTAACGCACGTTAGGCGCCTTTTATTAATGCACAGATTTATCAACATGGATTTACAGGCTATTACTAGCCTATTTTACTTGCAATTTGAACAACATCCGTGGACTGGCGGCTAGGCCTATATGCCTGACTACACAAGTCCTATAGCCTACTATTATCCTATAGTTTATGTATCAGACATTGATTATTTAATCATATTATCCTAGACTAAGAATATTAGTAGAGATTTTATTTAGATTTTGGTAGAGGTGTAACATTTTCATACACTCCGGCGCTGCATTGAGCTGGCAGCATGTGGGTGTGTCGGCAACTGCTACAATGCAAAAGAAAGTTACGAGAGAGACGAAAATGGCAATCATTACAGGTAGGCTATATAACTTTGTCCAATACACAAACAAATAGGTTCATAACGCTATGTAATCAATAGAGCTGTGTATTGGAAGAATCTGGCGATACGATATGTATCACGTTACAACGGCCACAATTTTATTTATTGCGATACTGTAAGAAAGGCGATATTTTGATTTGTGAAAAACTGTCCTAGCAATGCTAATGTGTGGCACTGCCGCAAAAAATAACAAAACATTTATGTAAACTTGCCCAGGGACTACTAGCTTTAAGCATAATCTGGTAACAAGCATTGTCCTCTTTTAGGGTTAATGTATTTTGTACACTTACAAATAAACAAACAAAAAAAAAGTTTAAAGTCCCCCCCGATACAGTGATTAAGAGAATCGGAGTATCGTGAACCCTTAATTTTATGATAGTGAGGTGTATAAATATTTTCTCGTAGGCTAAACGTAGTGAGACAGAACCAGGAACTCACTCATGGAGAGTGAGACATAGACATACATTTAAGCAAATATATTATTTTATGCTTATGAACCTGTTTGTTTGTGTATTAGTCAAAGTTATATAGCCTGCCTGTAATGATCGCTTTCGGCACTTGTACCTCTTCTGTAGGATTTGCCGACGTGCTGCAAGCTTAATGTGGTGTGTATGAATATTCCCAAGACATATTAAGATCTAGTCATTTTCTTAGTCTAGGATAATTTTAAATAATCCATGTCTGCAATGCGTTTTCACCGTATAGGATTATATCTTAATTTGTAGTCAGGCGTATGCCTAGTGGTCGCCAGTCGTCCACAGATGTTGTTAAAATATTGCCTAGTAGCCTGAAAATCCATGTTGACAAATCTGTTGAATAGTGCAATAATAAAGAAGCCCAAAGTGCGTTTAAGAGGACACTACTTTTAAATGTGATTGACTCAAGATAAGCGCATCATGCATCAGTTGAAGAGTATTGATGGGAAGCTCTACTAAAGCGGCAGTGCCACGTCGGTCCCGAATTAGAACACAAATTGTGTGTATACGTTTTGAAATAAGCATATAATAATATATATTTCCAGGGAATCTCTTAGTTACACCAACATTTATCATAGGAAACAATCTGCGGCACAAAATAGTATTTATAAAAGACCGGATCATCAGAGAAGGATAAATTAGCAGACCGTGAGGAGATATGTGGTGAATAAAAATAAATAAAAATGTTCTCACCCAATCAGTATGTCAGTAATCAGCTAGAGCGCCAATGGAAATGGAAACGTACAACGTACCCTGATGTACGTCAAATGTTGGCTGGTCAATGATTGGCCCGATTGTTCTGTTATTGGTCGACAAGCGCTTTTGCATTGAGGGGTTCCAGACTGATGCTCATTGCAAAATGAAAATGAAGTTTGCGAGATCAGAATGGTCTAACAAGACTACATTTCTGCCATTGGACCCCCTTTAACACTGCTCTGAAAGCTCCAGGTCAAATGAAACCCGCTCAACAAGTGTGTTGCTTTGTCCCTCTGGAAGTCCTCTACGGTACCAGCCTGATTCCTTTGGTGTGCTTCTGTGTGTGTGTGTGTGTGTGTGTGTGTGTGTGTGTGTGTGTGTGTGTGTGTGTGTGTGTGTGTGTGTGTGTGT
>JAODTR010007785.1:0-10104 GCA_025399935.1 Amblyopsis rosae | reverse complement strand
CCCCCCACACACTCGCATTCAAGTTCCTCACCAACCACTACCAGTGGCGTTCTCATTAAAACCAAATCACTCTCCCAACAACTGCCAGCCTCACCGCAAATTTCCATACAGCATGTATGTGCTGTTCTTTTATTTGTGTGTATGTGTATGTAAACAGCATGTAAACAGTATGTAAACAGTATGTAAACAGTAGGTGTGTGTGTGTGTGTGTGTGTGAGTGTGTGTAGGTGTGTGTGTGTGCGTGTGTGCGTGTGTAGGTGTGTGTGTGTGTTTGTATTTCCATAAAGCATGTATGTGTTGTTCTTTTATTTGTGTGTGTGTGTGTAGGTGTGCGTGTGTGTGTAGGTGTGTGTGTGTGGGTGTAGGTGTGTGTGTGTGTGAGTGTGTGTGTGCTGGGTTTCACTGCTTTATCGACCCTCTGACAATAGGTTCGTGTTAGTAAAATGAAATATAAAAAAAAGCAGTGGTGCCAGAAAATTACCGAAAAAAATGGAAAATAATGTATTAATGAGATAGAAAACTGTAAAAAAATTTAAAAGTAATTCTCTCTTCCATTAACATATTTTTACACATGTTTTACAAGAAAATCCTGATAATTCCGTAATAATACAGTCATAACCCTTCAAAAAACAGAATAATTACTTTGATAAATGTTTTAATACAGATATGTACTGTTATTATATTAACACATAAATGTAAGACAATTCACATATAAAAACAGAGAACAGAGAACCCCCGTTAATTTAGACATCTTTTAACATCAAAAGACATTTGTTTAACTCCACCCAGGTCCAGGAGCCCAGACTCAAAATGACACCCCCCAAAAGAGACATAAATGTCCAATTTTGTGTGGGGAGTCTTACTGACATGCACCTGTAGGGCTGCAGTAAAATAAGTGACTTGTGAATCCCTACTAACCTGAAACCTGCGCCTGGTTCCTGCCCTTCCCGCTCCCCGCCGTTACAGACATAGATCTTTTTTTAGTTCTGTTAAATTGTCATTTAAAACCAGTTAAAAACCAGCTATTTAATGTAATCCGCTCCCCGCCGTTACAGACATAGATCTTCTTTTAAAGTTAGTTCTGTTAAATTGTCATTTAAAACCAGTTAAAAACCAGCTATTTAATGTATTACGCTCCCTGCCGTTACAGACAGATCTTTTTTTAGTTCTGTTAAATTGTAATTTAAAACCAGTTAAAAACAAGCTATTTAATGTATTCATGTATACATAATTATTTTGTTAAATTACATGGCACATTTAAATCAACAGTATATTCTTGTAAATTGAAAATTATTTCCTGTGATTTTGAAACACAGAAAAAGAATAGTAGAATAAATTCTAAGCAAGAAAATCGTGATTCTCATTTGATCCAGAATCGAGCAGCCCTACAGTACATTAACTATTAGCAATGCAGTATGAAGGTGTGTGTTTGCGTGCTTGTATCGTGCACCCATCACGAACGTGTGCACGTTGCATCATGTCTGCCTGCCCTGACTCTAGCCTCCAGCAGCTCCTGGTGTGCTTCAATCAGCAGAAATAATATTTTTATGTGTGAGTGTGTGTGTGAGTGTGTGTGTGCGTGCGTGCTACCATGTGTGGTGTAGCGGGGGGGGAGTCAAGCGTCTCCTGTGTTCTATCAAGCATCATGCTTCAGCATTTATCTTCATTGCGCCACAACTGCTCCTCACTTTTGTACCAAAGAAAGAAATCACACAGCTTTTCAGCTTCAGCTGCAACCCCCCCCACCCACCCCCTCCATCCAAGGCCATCCCAAGGCCGAGGGAGCACCAGTGTTGTTCTTTCTACGGGCACTCATTTAGCCTTAGCATTCCTCTGGTGAGAACTAAAGACGTATCGCCAGGCCTGTAAAAATAAATACTCCCAGAGACGTTGGGCTGGCCGGCGCGCACAGGGATAGCAGCTACCCCCCCCCACCCCCCCAACCCCCACACACACACACACTTCCCAACCAAGCAGCCTGCCTCGTGTGGCCAAACCCCGACCGGCACCTAGGCACCTACAAGCCCCCATCAGGACCTCCAGAGGTGAGGTGGGTCTGGAGGTCCTGATGCAACATATACCACTATATTTGTTGCTGCTGTTGGTTTAACTGGGAAAACTATAATTTAACAGACTGCGAGAAGACTAGCGAAATGCGAGGAGATATTTGTTGAATTTGACAAAACGTGTATTATCTTAGCATTCAGCTTGCAATAGCTGAATACACCTCTAAATGTCCTACTTGGGAACCCTTCTATTATCACCCAATCATGCCACGTTATTTTCGATATAACACTGTCTACTGCCAAACCAAATGTAAGCATTCACAATATGTGGTAATGTGATAACGTGGTGAGGCTGTGGACCTTCATGGCAAGTCTATGTCCTAGCTGTGAGTAGCTGTGAAAGCCATTACAACGAAGGCATTGTGCTACTATAAACAGTGCCAGGAGGCGTGTATTACAGTTCAGTGGTCATATAGGGATGGTACATCGTTTTGAGATTTAAATGTGTCCATAATGTTGTGAAGACAGCGCCGTTGTATTTTACAACAGAATGTGGAGACAGAGATAGAGCAGACAGGAATCCCCAAAGTGTCCAGAAAGATATTTCTAAACAGAATATCTGTAAAATCAATTCCGATCCGACACAATGCAGAAACTGTATTTATGGCTACACAGAAAAACATCCTCCCAATATCCTCATAAATCACAAATCCGCCTGAAATGTGTTTCTGGTAAAACGTTTTTTTTTTAAGCAAATAAAAAATATAAAAATAATAAAACAAAAAACAGAAAAACAAAAAACTGAAAAAATGAAAAACAGAAAACAGAAAAATCAGAAAAAGGAAAACAGACTTAGGCCCCGTTGTGATGCCAGAGCATTGGCAGTTCTCACAAAACTGATTAAATAAATGACTCATCGGCTAAACACCAGAGCGGGCCAAATAAACAGTAATTTGAAGGTCATCATTTGGCTCTGCTGCTGGCACAGTGCTGTGAAGACGAGACCGTCTGATTAGGACACGATCTAGCAAGCCAGACGCCATGTCCTGATGGGCAGTAAACACCATACAAAATGCTGTACTCCACCTGCTGGGCAGCCAGCTGAGGCTGTAGACCGATCGCCATGACGACCGCCTGTGCGTGATTAGCAGGCGGGCGGGCATCCCTACAGTACAAGTACTTTTCCCGATTGATGTCGGCAGTGATAAGCCTTAAAACATAGCACTGGTGACGAATGGCAGCCAGATGAGAGAGGAGGCTTTCTGGGTAATTGAAAGGGATGGTTGGGTGTGCGTGTGCGTGACTGTGCATTGTGTTGGTCAAAGAGAGGTCCTCCCTTCATCTGTTAATGTGAGTCACACAGGAAAACAGATCCGGAGACGTCAAATAAATTCATTGCAGCGGAAAAGAGTCCGATGCGGGCCGTGTGTGTTGTGTGTCTCATGCCGTATCCATTCAAATATATCAATATATCAATATTTATGGTGCAAACAGAACTGCAAATCCACAGGAAGTATCTTTACAGAAGATAACAAATGTCAAATAAAGCTTGACACTTTTTCTAGTACTTTGGACTAATTCACGGGTTTCACTAATATAATAAACTAACTGTAGCCTAAATATGCTTGTAAATAGAGTACTTTTAAAAATATGTTAGTGTTCCTCTGATTATTCATTAATTAGGAATGGAACTTTTCGTTTTGAGCTTTTAACTCTTTACTGGCCAGCCAGGTAGACAGCAGCACACCACATAATAATTATTCCAAAAAGCAGACGCTTTCCAGTCAGTCGATGGGTCATGTCATATGCGCATACAGTGCTTGTTGTCTGACAGAACATAGTGCGTATTATTGTGTGTCAGGATTCAGCCATGTATGACATGATTCTTAATCAACATCCCTCCCTTGTTCCGTAATCAACATTGCTGGTTTGGCCTTGCAGTGTAATGTTACTGTCAATGGCTTCAAGTGTTTGTGTACGGTGCCGTTACAGAAAATGTGTTTTCTGAGACACAATGGCATGTTTAGATTACATAAATTACATATTGTTACATTATATTTTAGGTAATCCTTCTTGAACTTGCAAGACAAACTGAGGATGTAGGCCTACTTGCCATTCACACAAGTATATACTTGCATAGCATTCTAACAGCAACTCTGTAAAGTAGACATGACAAATATGACAAATTGTTCTCCAACTCATCGGCGTTGCAAATGGGCCTGCTGGGATTTAACGGGAAGTAAAACGTTGTTGTGTATGCAACTCATATGTGCCCTATCCCCCATATCTGCCATAGGCATGCCCTGGGCTCATTTATAGAGCCCTGGGTGTCCACAAACAGCATCTGGAGGCTGTATTCACTCTGTGTCCTCTGCTCTTACCAACCCCCAGCGTCTCCAACTACAATGACTGGTGGCGAACCCAGAGCGGTTCTGGATCGTTCTTGGATATATCATTTGGAACAAACCCAATTGTCCGTTAAAATGCAGTCTCTCTCCCGGTTTAATTACAAAAACAAATCCTTGAGGCATTCCTCCTTCAACCCTGGAAGTTCGCCCTTCCCCATTGACTCTTAGGCTCTCCTTTTTTGCATCCGCTATCAGTCCTGGGAGAGCTCAACTTTTGTAGCCTCCTGTTTTTCACACGGGAAGGGCATCCCGCTCTCCGTCCCGCACCCTGCCGACAGCCTCTCAAGTGAAAGGCAAATCTACTGCCCAGAGTCGTGGAAGCGACGCGTCTCATTTTGAGGTAACCATGAGAACAGAACAGTAAACAATCCACGTATATGAACCAAAAGACTAATTTATTTATGAACTAAGTCATGTGCTGAATATGATATTGATATAGAATGTAATTGGTGCTTATTCTTAATTTTTACCAACTTTATGCCCAATAAAAATGTCTGCATATTTCGCACATTTTCTGTCTGGTGTACGGTAAAAAATGACAAAGGTACAAAAAGTGATAATTTTATGACAATCCTGTCAGTTGGTTTGGCTGCATGCCGTAGCTTACATGCTTACAATTAAAGAAGGTGAATGTGTGTCCTGCCGCGACCCCACCTCAAAAGTTTAATCTATTTTATCTCCTAGACAGACGGGGCTGTTCTAGATTCATACACACACACACACACACACACAAGCAGCAAACTACTCAGGACTGTGCCTGCCCGCTATTCTACCTCCCAACCCGCCCGCTTCTCATTGAAAATGAACACTAGCGAGTGCCTCTTCCCGTGTGAAAAGCCCTTTACTGTGGGGCTCTGAGAGTCAACCCTGTGAACGTAGGAGGTTTATGTGGGAGTGTTTTCATTCCAGTCATGTTGGCAAAGGGGCTCCCTGCGATACAATCATCAATGTCGTTCATTGGACCCGTGAACCTAGGGGGTCCTCAGAGTTACTGCAGAGGGTCCTCTAAACGATTTAAGCCAACATTAAAATGTCAGTAAATGTACATACTACACACTAGCTGTATATTAATCAGTAAATAATTATTTGAATGGCTTGGCATTGTGCATGGTAGTCTACACCAGTAAAAAGTACTTGGACACATTGCTAAAATATAAATATGCAATGGGGGTCCCCGTGTAAACCTGTTTCTAGTTAGGAAACCCCTGGTGTAGAACCCCCCACACCGCACTATGTTATTGTTTTTTCGTTTACCTTTGAGCTGGGTCCACAACATCAATGGCCTGATGTATCAAAGAAGGCAAAGAGTTCAGAAATGAACCTATTCTCTGCACCCTTGTCGAAAGTCAGATGTACTTCAGCAAGCATGTAAAGTGATACTCTGTACAAGGTAGGATATTGGGGTCCCAAGGGACTATGGAAGCCCTGAGAATTTGGGGTAACTTCCAGGAGTCGTTTATTCTCGAGGGACAATGACGGCGAGCGGCGTGGGGAGCTTTTGACATGCTTTGTGTCCAATGCCCAATTGTCCAATTGCCTGCCATGAAGACCCAAACCAAATGCGTAGATCCACACAGTAAGAAGCCATCCTGGTATTTTCACCACCTAACTTTTTGTTCCATTCAAATCACATTTGTTTAACCTCTAATCAAAGATTAATATGACTGCACTTAACCTCACTGGCCAAGGGAAAACCCACAAAATAGAAATAAGGAATCCATTTTCCAAAACAGTGTGCAATAAATGGTCTGCAATAAATGACCATAAGTCAATTGCAGTATTTTATGAAAATAACCATGACTCACTGGTGCTAAAATACTCTCTATTTAGCAATATAAGCACTGAGAAATACAATAAGGACAAGCTGCATTCATTTAGAGTAAAGCCAGTTCTTTATACAAACAAAATCCAAAATATCCCTCACCATTCTGGAAAGCAACCCAAAACCTTTGTAATGCTGGACACATTGATTAGGTCAGTGATGCATTCCTGGCACTCGTGAGTCAACGAGAGGCCTGGCTCGAAAGCAAAGTTTGCAGATTAAATATACATATAGATCCAGAATATTACATGTCAAGATATGGATCTATTGCCTGTTACCAGACATTTCAGACAATCAAATAAAAAAAATGCAGCTTTGCCTTGGGCAGAATACTCAACATACTTTCATAATTTATTGCAAAAAAAAGTCTAACCGTTACAATACAAGCCATTCCTGGTTTGAGGAAATTTAGAGCTTTTACGGTCTTGAAGGTTAGAGCTTCAGAGCTTAGACAATGCAAATATTGTCCGTATTCCCATACATAATACTGTAGAGAAAAGCACACACTTTAGAGCTTTAGACCTGGCACAGATAAGACAGTGAGCTATAAAAGGCCAGCCCAAGCTATCGAACTGGCATAGATAAGACAGCTGTTACAGAGATACCTATATCGTCTCTATTTTGGAGAGAGAGAGAGAGTCATTAATACACTAATCACAGATGGAATCACCCCTCCAAACCACCACATCGTCACAAGGCATCTCTGTTAATAACTCATGTTGTTTACAAAGGTGAAAGTGAAGCGGTGACATAATCTCTCCACGCAGCCTGCTCAGCTGTTCCAGTCATATGTTGTTGTTGATGAGACTTTCCTCGTCCTGTCAAGTTTATCTCCCACGATCTGTTGCTAGCCATGGGGGTTGGGGTGAGGGCTGAAGGTGTATGCATCAGGAATTCTCAAACTTTTTTGGGCCAGGGACCCCTTAGGGGAGAAAACTTTCTAAGGACCCCTCATAATTGTCATTCTTGACAACTTCGAGCTCAAATCAAAACAGTATCGCTCCGCGGCCGCATCACACATCAAAATGCACTGTGAAGCAAAGGGCGGTGGCTTTGTTGATACGAGCAGTGTTCGCCCCTTTTTTATGTTACTGTTTACGAAGCCAGGGCCGCGTGGAAGCATCAGGTTATTACGGAGCTTTGATTTGAGCTTGAAGTTAGAAAGAATGACTGACCCTGCCTTTTAGCATATGCTCAGAGACATTATATTATTATAAGACTATTATAAGACTATGAGGACGCTGATATGCTTCCTACCATATATTTGTAGACGACATTGGAACTATTTGAAAATTGTATGTTCTCAATTTAGCTAGTTTGATCTTGTCTTCACTTGATGATGTTGTCTGACATGGGTATTCCTCCATGATCGCTCACTGCAGTCACGTCACTAATAGTTAATTTATCAAGCTAGCTAGCAGCTAAATGGTTTGATGTGACCTGCGTGAAGTGATTGATTCATGACAGATTGACGTGATGTGTCACAGTTAGAGGTTTTATTGGCCAAACGCTTAAGTCGGTAATGGACACAATATGTTTCTTTTATTGCCGCTGTTACGTCCCGGCTCAAGGGCCGTAAACTAACACAAACACTAAACTAACTAACAGATTAACATAGAATGAGGTGTGAATGTCTGTACGTGTGTGTACTGAACATATGTGGTGCGCAGACCCCCAGGCAATAGAAGGGCACGTAATCCAGGTCTCTTGGGGGTCCATCATGTTATCTCCCCACCTAGCCCCAGAAGGTAGTTAATGTGAGCCTGGTCTCAGCCTCTTCCATTCATTAGCACTACGTCACATATGCACTTCTGTGCTGAATGTCTGATACATATCCTCTAAGCTAACGTCTGATACATAGACCCCTGTAAGCTAACGTCTGATACATAAACCCCTGTAAGCTAACGTCTGATACATAGACCTGTAAGCTAACGTCTGATACATAAACCCCTGTAAACTAACGTCTGATACATAGACCCCTGTAAGCTAACGTCTGATACATAAACCCCTGTAAGCTAAGGTCTGATACATAGACCCCTGTAAGCTAACGTCTGATACATAAACCCCTGTAAGCTTGACACGATTCCTGTTGATTAGTTTTCCTTATTGCATGACTTTAAAATACAGTATCTCGCTTGTCAAGTAGGCGGGTACTGACTTAGTTAGCCAGCGCTGTGTCCCAGACTTTACGTATGTAAAGACTGGCTCTGCAAGACTAGTGTGTGCCAGTCCAGAGTATACTAGAGCCTCAACACACACACACAGACACACACACACACACACACAGACTCAGAAGAGGCGCAGACAGTGTTTAGCAGGGTGTTGATCTCCTCCTCCTCCTCCCATCTCCTCCTCCTGCTCCTCAATGTCCTCCCCCTCCTCCTCCATCTCCTCCATCTCCTCCTCCTTGTCCTCCTGTGCTCCCTGGCTGTGCTCTTGTCCTCCCTGCAGTAACCTCTGTCTCCCCGCTGAGCCGCGCCAAGGTTTACCTCATCGACCCCCCCTTCCCCCCCTCCATGCCCACCATTGTTTCACCAGCTTTTAATAAACTAGAGGGCAGATTCCTCATGGGTGCAGGAGGGGGGGAGGGGGGGGGTCCTCCCTCACAGACACACAAAAGCATGTGCACACGCGCACATGCTTGCACATGCACACATGCACACATACACACACGCACACACGCACACACACACACACACACACACACACATACACACACACATACACACACATACACACACACACGAGCGCACAAACACACACAGTCCCGTCATAACCCTACCCACGCGCCACCCTCCTCAACACTAAGCTCCTCACTAAATATATCCCCCCGGTGGAGATAAGGGCATCTCATGGGGGGGGCAGGCGACCCCTAGGCGTCAACGCTAAGCCTGCGATAGCGTGGACGGTTCAGACTTCCCGAAACACCACGGACCCATCGCCGAGGAACACAGAGGAACTAGCTTACATGGAAGCACTTGTACCAACGGCAGTGTGCGTGCATTTGTGTGTGTGTGTGTGTGTGTGTGTGTCTGTGTGTGTGTCTTCCTATCTGGTCTCCATGTCCTCTTTCAATGAGGACATGGAGACCATGACCGCCCCCCTGAGCACATATTACAGAGGAGCAGATTAAGCTGAATGAAGCCAGATCCCAAAGATCACTTCACGGCCCCAGATGAGGGGCGTTTGTTTTATCGCACTGGACCAGAGCGGCGTTAAGGAGCTAGAGCGGGTCGCCTGAGGCTATTGTGTGCGCACGCGTGCATGCGTGTGTGTGTGAGAGAGAGAGAGAGAGAGTGTGTGTGTGTGTGTGTGTGTGTGTGTGTGTGTGTGTTATATGCAAGGGCAAGGATATCATTCACACACACACACACACGCATTCCTGTACACTTCTTGTTTTGTGAAGTATTTCCCATCTGGTGCCACTGGCTGCAGGTGGAGGAGCTTCTCTCTCTCTCTCTCTCTCTCTCTCTCCTTCTCTCTCTCTCTCTCTCTCTCTCTCTCTCTCCTTCTCCTTCTCACTCTCTCCCTCTATCTCCCCCTCTCTCTCTCTCCCTCTCACACACATCTCAGTTTCACTCTGCTTCTTCTCTTTATTGTAATCTGCCTCAGGCGTCTTGGACGCGTCACCCCTCAGAATACACGTTTTCAGCAAGCGAGAGCTGTTCCACTCCCACGCACCCGCCCCCCCACCCAGGCACTCCTTCACAATCACTTCATTCTTCACCTAAACACCTTCTATCCTCCTTGCTCAAGATCTCTCCATTCATCCCTCTCTTCCTCCCTCTCTCTCTCTCTCTCTCTCTCTCTCTCTCTCTCTCTGTTAATCTCTTTCGGCTCATAGAGTGACTATCTATCTCTCAGCACA
>JAODTR010007784.1:0-10104 GCA_025399935.1 Amblyopsis rosae | reverse complement strand
ATATTAAATTAAAAATATATATTTTAAATAATATATTTAATAAAATAATAATAAAAAAATATAAAATATATTTTATAAATATTTAATATGTATAAAAAAATATATATATTATTTTCCCTAAAATAAATATTAAATATTAATAAAATATATTTTATATTTCATAAAATAATAAAAATAATAATAATGATAATAATACATAAATAAAAATAATAATAATAATATTAATGCAATGTTTTATCTCTCATCATCCAGTGGACCAGTAACAGTCAGGTGCCAGTCACCCCATCTCCCATCATGCAGTGTGGCCAGTCACCCACACAGGCTCCTGGCCACCACCAGCTGCCACAGTCGCCCGTATTCCTGCCAGGGAGGATTAGCTATATCCTTTATTTATGTAGCAGTCTTCCCGGGTCGCCGTGGTGATAGCCACAAACAACTCTGGACTGTGCGACAGGGAGGGGGGGGGGGGGTAGAGATACCCTCTCAACACGAGGCCGCGGTAAATAGAGGAGGAGAGGAGAACCACTGTGGACGCCAGCCAGGAGACGCACAGACCATTACTGAGGGCCAGCTGGAGGACTGTGTGTGTGTGTGTGTGTGCGTGCGTGGGTGCGTGCGTGTGTGTGTGTTCGAACATTACAGTAAAAGTATGCATGATCACTTTGTGCAGGCATGCGTGTGTGTGTGTATGTGTTCGTACATTACAGTAAAAGTACGTGCCAGCCTTTGTGCAAATGTGTGTGTGTATTATTCGCGTGTGTGTGTGAGTACACGTGTGTGCGTTAGTGTGTGTGTGTGTGTGTGTGTACAATACATGCACGTGCCTTTGCGTGTGTATATATTACAGTAAAGGTTTGCACAAGCCTTTGTGCAAATGTGCATGTGTGTTTACACATGCAAGTTGCGTGTGTGTGTGTGTGTGTGTGTGTGCGCGTCTGTGTGTGCCCTTCCATTTGAGACTGTTCATAAATAAGCAGTGGAGTCGTAAATGGCTTTACGATGCTCCAAATCACTCTCCGTCTTGCTCTCTGTCAACACGCTGGGGCCTGGATTCACTGGATCCTGATTTTCCCGGTTGTCGTCGGCTTGTCCACCTTTTAAATCTCTGAGCTCTCTCTCTCTCTCTCCCTCTCCCTCTCTCTCTCTCCATCTCCCTCTCCTTCTCTCTCCATCTCCCTCTCTCTCTGTCTCTGTCTCATCATTCTCTTTCTGCCTCGTCACATGTCTATATCTAGCACTATCTAATAATCCTGCTGGCATCACTTTTCATCTGTCATCTTTCCCTCTGTCTCTCACTTGTTCATTCTCACCTTCCCAATAACCAACCCCGCTCACCCCGTCTCTCTCTCTCTCTCTCTCTCTCCCGAACTCTCTCTCTCTCTCCCCCCTCTCTCTCTCGCTCACTCGGCTGTGTCGCTGCAAGGCAGTGACACAGCATTAGACTTTGTGGGGTTGTGTGTGCATGCGTGTGCTTCTGTATGGAGAGAGACGGGTGTGACTGTGAGTGTGTAAGTGTGTGTGTGTGCGCGCGTGTGCGTATGTGTATGTGTGTTATTGTGAGAGAGGGAGGAAGGCAAGAGGAGCTGAAGTGACAGTCTGGGAGACTGAGCGCAGAGAGAGAGAGAGAGAGAGAGAGGTACATGAGGCAGTGTGAAGGTATAGAGAGAGGAAAAGAGAGAGTGAGGGAGCTACCAGAGGCAGTGTAGAGAGAGCGAGAGGGAGCTACAAGAGGCAGTGTAGAGAGAAAGGGAGAGAGAGCTACAGGAGGCAGTGTAGAGAGAGAGCGAGAGGGAGCTACAAGAGGCAGTGTAGAGAGAGAGTGAGAGAGAAAGGGAGAGAGAGCTACAGGAGGCAGTAGAGAGACGTAGCAAGGCAGTGTAAGCAGCAGAGAGCGGGATACCGGAGCGGCTCTTTGGACGGTAAAAACGCACACTCTTTATTTACTAGAATATGGGCGGATGCACACTGATCTGACGCTGGCATGCTTCGTTTATTTACACAGAGGTACAGAACGCCAGACTGTTTAAAGCTTTTCTTTTAATGTTTCTGTGATTAAGAAAGCTGTGGTGATATGCTGTTTAGTCATTTCATTTAAACGATAGCTTCACTAGTTTGTGGACATTTTAGACATTAGGATGGCGTAGTCTGGAAGGCAAGGGGTTGGGTAGTACATAGTACAAATGTAGTACATTTGGTTGTCATGAGTGAGTGAATTCTTAACGCTTTACCTTTTAATGAGACCGCAAAGGAGACACGCTGAAGGAATGGGGACAATGTTTCATATTTTTTAAGTATTTTTATTTCAATTATCTCTGCATACTTCTCAACGGCGCTCGTGAAATGTAGAACTTTCCGCCAAACTGTTTATTTACGTTTGTCATGAAATAGCTGTATTTTATGTTTCAGATATACTGTTTGTGCACGGAAATACTTTTTGGTGTTCAGTAAATTTTTGAACAGCCAACTTAATTGGTGTTGTGTTTGTGTGTTGAGTAAACGTGTCGAAGTATGTATGTATGTGTGTAATTGATTGATTTATTGATTCACACTGTGTATCACAAGTGTCACTAGTCTTTTCCAGTTTCCACACAGAAGTCTATATGTTTTGTTGCTGGCAGGAGACTATCATGTCCGACAATATGTAGCTTGTACTGTACATGACTGT
Source organism: Amblyopsis rosae (assembly GCA_025399935.1). NCBI lineage: Eukaryota > Metazoa > Chordata > Actinopteri > Percopsiformes > Amblyopsidae > Amblyopsis > Amblyopsis rosae. The sequence goes on along the minus strand of JAODTR010007784.1, from coordinate 7,439 downwards.
GTGTGAGTATGTCCGTGTGTGCGTGTGTGTGTGCGTGTGTTTATAGACCGCCATGTTCCGGACCCAGTCAGCTGTCCTGACATCACCTGATGGCCACTAATACGGTGTAGTGAAATACAGATGGTTTTGGCGCCTGCTTAGTTTAAGCAGCTGCTCTAGCAATAATGTGCTCTGCTGATTTATGAACTGTTACAGGGATTATGATGCTTCACAGACAGTATGTTGGTAAAGTGTGGCATGCAATAGAGTCTAACTTATTGTGCTCCGGCACATGGACATGTGCTTTCATCCTACTATTTACAGTATCTTCTTTTCACTGTCCTCTAGTTGGTGTCCTCTAAGACAAAATGGTAGTGTCTATTATTGGCCACAGGGGGCAGAGTGGAGTTAGACAGGTCTATGAAACATGGTGTGTGTTTGTGTGTGTGCGTGATGCATGTTTTGTCCAGTCATGTGTCATGAAGTGACATCCAAATGCATTAAAGTGATGGCTCTCCTCAATTTAAGTTCATCTTCTCTGGTATTATGCATCTCTTAGTCTCGCAGAGCCAGCATTTACTTACTTAAAGTCTGGGACACAGCGCTGGCTAACTGCGTCAAGATCCGCCTACTTGACAGGAGAGGTATTTTGATTGACATGCACATCAACCAACTGCGTAACTCAATGACAAAGTCTGACATTAAATTTATACAAAGGAATTTGTTGAGAAACTTACCAACACGACTCTGGCTGTTTTCAGGTATTGTTCTGTTAGATAAGTAGACTACTGTGAGTTCTTTTAATATGTAACAGCTGAAGTAGGCTACTGCACTACCGTCTTACCGGAATTACACATACAGATTTTGTGAGTGACAATGCTAACAGCCTGTGAAATTGTACTTCTCAATTTCGGAAAGCACTGTCGAGCTTACAGGCGTCTATGCATCAGATGTTCAGCACAGAGTCGCTTATGTGACGTAGTGCTGCAAATGGACAGAAGAGGCCGAGACTATGCATCTCTATACCACGTATGGAAATACTATGCCTGAAATGTGAATGTTAGAAACCGCTTACACACTGCCACTTCATGCAGCTATAGCAACCGTAAGTGTGTGTGTGTGTGTGTGTGTGTGCCACTGTGTCCTGTGCTCAACTTTAGCTGCCGTGGCAACGGGGTGGGGCCGGTGGGGAGACCAGACATCCTGTCCTTGGCTCTGAGCGCCATTGGAGATCAATGGGGAGACGCAAGCGAGGGAAGTCGATGCAGGCAGCCAGTGAGCACCACAGGGGGTTAATTGGAGTGGGTTCTGTGGTGACTCGAGATAATCCTGCAGGCAAACGTTGCAGGCACAGCTGCCGTGGACAAATACGGTGTACTTGTCTGGCACGGAGGTTGGACGTGTGTTGATTGACATGTTGTTGCATACTACTGAGTGCACAGTATGTTAGTTACTAGTTACTGTAATAACAAATATTTTTCCAGTAACTAGTAGTGTAATAAATAACTTTTTTCCGTAACAGTAATAATATTACAATACTGCTTTACAAGAATGCCTGGTCCTAGCAAACTTAGGGTAGGCTAATTGAACAGACCTGTCCAATCACCTGGTTTGAGAGGCTGCAATATTTTCACTTTGGCTGATTGTTGACTCCTAAGGTTCATTATTGTTCCAATAAAGAGGATTCACTTCTAATATGAGCTGGCTACACAGTTTGCCATTTATCGGAAAGGGCGAGGCAGGGAAAGTATTATAGTAATGTAACAAATAACTAATTACTTTTAATACCCAGTAATAGTATTACTTCATGAAGGAGTAATTAGTAAATATTAATTTATTACAATTCATGAGTAACTTGCCAAACACTGCGTGATGTAGGTTGGAGGTGTTGATTGACATGTTGCATATCTCGTGCTGTAATTCTGTTTCCCAGACATCATATACAAACATTTGCAATAAATTGTGAATTTATTTAGGTGATCTGTCCTGTCCAGTCGACCAGGGATGGGATGTATCACAGGAAGACACTCGGACATACACAGTGTTTACACTATATTGACATTTCAATTCTTCATTTCCTCTATAAGCTGGGGTGCTGTTACTATTACAGGACTTGTCTAATGTCCCAGGGATTAGACGGCTGGTATTTTCTGGCATGGCCGCGACAGTGCCTCTGGAACTATCCAGGACATTAGTCAGCAGTAAATGTATTATTGTATCTTATTAGCGAGCAAATGCTTGTGCAGTGAGACACTTTTTGGAAAGAAAACCAGTATATATAGAATACTATACTCTATGCAAGACTTTGTTGGTCTTATAGGCAAAATTGTGCAGATTTTGCAGGGGTGACTGGGGGGGTCAGATGGCCAGAACGATCTGTTAAGTGTTGAGGGCAGTGTAGAGTCTAAAAGGAGCTCCGTCAAAATAGCTGTGTGAAATCCCTCTGCGCACTCTGTCCGATGGTCAGGCGGCATGTTCAGCTGCTGACAGCTCTCGCCCTGTCAGCGCAATCGCTCTTTTCCCGCTCCGCGCTCTCGGGGTCGTTCCGCTCATCTCTCCGGCTGTATCATCTCAGGATTGGCATCTACTTTGTCTTATCCCCCCATTATTCTAAATTGTATATTATACTGTATATATATATATATATATATATATATATATTACATGTTGTACATAACATAGTTAGCCCTATTGACCGGCTGCTATCCTAACAGAATGTCTGTCACGTTCGGTAGAAGAAGAAGGTACCAGCTCCACTTGACATAAACAAAATGCATTTTGAAATTTCCTTGCCTTTTTGAGTAGTGTACCCCAAAAGCATTTCAAAATGACCTGAAGTGCCCCCAGACCATGTAAGCAATCATGGTGATCTCAGATCAGGTTTAACTGAGCAATAGAAGGTATATGTTTGATATACACATTAATTCAATCATATTCAAATTCCTATTAGACAGACAGGAAGCAAGTGGGTGTGAGATATTGGGGAATGATTAGGGAATAATCGTGGGCCGGATTTTAACCCGGGTCTTCCGAGGTACTTAGGCCCATATATGGGCAGGGAGTAATCACATGCACCACAGCTCCCCCTGTATTATATAATTTAATCACATCGACAACAATAATATATATTTATTTTTAATCATATAGTTAGTCATATAATATATATTCTCATTTTCTGAAATCTTCTCACGTGTCCCGTGTACGGTACACTACTGTCCTAGTTAATCACGTCCGGAGGTGGTATTGAGGACCCACGTGCAGGAATATTGTTGATATGGTGGTTTATTGAAGACCGGGTTTGCAGAACAGAACCCCTAACATAGACAAGTGAATACAGACAACTGATCCCGTCCAGGGCAGACAGAGGACAGGGTATTTAACACAATGAGGGATGAGTGGGGACAGGTGAGGCAAACACACATGGAGCAGGGTAGACAGCGAGGACACCCACAGGTTGGGAGGGGAAGTGCAGGCAGAGAGACACAGGGACAGCCCAGGAGTCCGTCATGACACTGTCGGCTGCGTACGACAACTGGTGATGTGATGATCTCTTCTACTGTTGACCAATGTACTGTTTGCACGTCGCTTTGGATAAAAGCGTCTGCTGAATGCTGGAAATGTCTTAATGTATGTGTGATGCCAGTCCTCTGTCGCCTAACTGTGTGCTGCTGTTGGTTGTTGTTGCAAACAGTTGTCGTCGTTTCTCCTGGCAGGGTTGTTTGCGGTCACTCTATTTTGCGAGATATAGAGAGAGGGAGAGACATTCTGAGAAAGAGAGGGAGGGAGGGAGAGATGAAGGTAAACAAGGACCAAAGAAGCGAGCAATAGCAGGGGGTGGAAAATGGCGAACCCAGGGATCAAAGGCGAGAGGAAAGGAGACTGCACGTTAACGCTCATGTTCTGTTCAGGTTGACTCTGCATTGACTTTGTTTGGGGTCTTGGAGTTAATGCAATACTTTGTGTTAAAGAAACTAAACACATTGCTTTCAAAACTGTCAACTTCTTCTTTGTTATAGTATTTTCAGTTTCTATCTACCACATATTATATATATAAATATATTTCAACCCTCCTCTTAACAAGCTCACCTTGCAATTTTTGAAAATGTAAAAATGAAAAAAGTGTGTAGGTCTGTATGTTTATTGGGGACTGGCTCCTGGGTGTCAGAGACTCCAAACAGAACACGAGGGTTAAACTTTACATACAATCACTCCCTAGTCTGGTTTCTGAAATGGTGGCTCGCCTCTTAATTCAGTGAAATATCGAGAGGCGAGCAGAGGAGCGAAGAAAGAGAAGCTTTCACTTGCCCTGGAGCACTGGAATAAACTTGGTACGTTTGATGCTTTAAATGGCAGTGTATTTGCAGCTTTTCCTGGCTCAAACGGGAAGTGTTACTCACTTCTCCCTTACCTCTTTTTGGAGAGTGATGTCAGCTCTGAGTCAGATGTCACGACGACACTCGAGGCGAGCTGTACATCTGTCTCAATCACCATCCATCTCCCTGTCCGACACTCTGACGCCGCCGCTCCATTGCTCTCCTCTGCTGGCAACAACTGAGGTGGAGGGGCAAACTAACAAGGTTCACCCTGGTAGATGTATGCTGCTCTTGGTCAGAATACTCCCCCGAGGGGGAGGAGAAGGTGTAGAGTGTGTGTGTGTGAGGGGGGGGGGGGGTCCTCCCAGAGTCACATATCTGTAAGTGGTAGCTAATGAACAGAGGTGAGGTGTCTCGCTGCTGCCTCAGTAAGTGCTTGTTGATGGACACGGCAAACTGAACCAGATGGGCCCGATCCCAGTGGCTCCAGCATGCACTAATGAAGACCCTGCGGCTGGACCCTTGCACGTTTATGCACTGTGCGTGTGTGGGTGGGTGTGCGACACACCGAAAACATATATCTGATTGCTTCCTGTACCATGCAAGTCAAGGATCTCTGCTTGTCGTGTGTGTGTGTGTCTGTGCATGCGCGCGCGTGTGTGTGTGTGTATCACCCGTGGCTTCATGCTTGTTTTACATGTGTCTAGTCTAGTGTTTGTCTCCTAGTCTTCCTTCCTGCAGGCCGACCACTTTATCCACTTAACCGCCATTATTAAACCTATTAACAGAAGCTTCCTCCCCTCGTTCCTTCATTTCCTGCTTTTATTACATGTGCGTCCCCTTTCCCTCAGCAGAGCTCGGTATACAGGCTCTGGGCCCCTTCTATGGTGGAATGTGGAAAGAATTAGAATTGGAAAGGCATGTAGAAATGTGTGCTTGTTTACGACGCAGTATCTCGGGACCGCTTTACCACACTGGGTTTAGCTACTGTTTTGCTACCATATGTTTTGCTTTGTGGTTCTGACATAATTCATGTCACATTCATTCATTCTAAGCCAGTATATTGTGACTAGAGTGACATCGATGTATAGGAAAACATCTCCATCAATTACTGATTTCAGTCAAAATAAAATATGAAAATAAAATAACATTATATTTATGTATTCGTTTCCTTGAACAACCACACAGGAGCTCTATGTATTTTGCCTATACTATAGGCTATAATACTGCTTTAAAAAAAACATACTGTTGGTTTTCATGGCTAGGGTGCACTGTAAAAAAAATATTGTCAAAAAAACAGAAATTGTCTGGCAGTAGCGGCACCAGACAATTAACATTAAAAAAAGAAAATACTGTCAAATTAAAGAACGGCAAAATACTGTATTAAAAAGATAGAAAACGAACGGTAATTATCTGTACCAATAACATATTTTTTCCATATATTTACAAGAAAAATCCTTATAATTCCTTGTAAGACATAACCCTTCAAAAAAACAGAATAATTACAGATCATTACTGTATTATATTAAAAGTTATGTAATTAACACCACCAAAAAAGTCAAAAATGTTAAATGGGGTGATTGACTGCTCAGTCAACGGTTTAAAAGGGATATACATTTTTTTACAGATAGATCTGTTAAATTGTCATTTAAAAGCAGTTGAAAAACTGACATTTAATGTATTCAATGTATGCAGACTTATGTTAAATCACATGACACCTTTAAATAAACAGCATATTCTAAATTGAATATGATTTCCTCATATTGCCTTCATGCTGAACACCTTCACTACGAGAAGGTGTGGCGAAATCTACAACTCTTTCTATTCTATATTTCTACAGTATGGCTGGACAGTGTCTTTAGTCTGGCCGTGGCTGTTTAAATGACCTGATCTCTGAATGTGTTTAAGGACTGTGTGCGCGTGTGTATGTGTCTGTGGTTTGGCAAGTTAGAGGTGGCTGGCAGGCGATGTGAGGTTAGGTTAGCACCGGGACTGAACACCACGTTTGGGGCCCCACTTCAATAACAGATGTGCCTCTCCTCATTTCTTCTTTATGGGGGAGGATATGGTAGGCTGCCTCTTGTGTGTACCACTCATTATAGTGAGTGGCAATACTGGTTGTTTTCAATGTATTTCCTTCAGTCATGGGTCTAACTGCACAAAAGATTACATGTTGAAATGATGAAGTTACTGAGGTTGGGAAGGGCGCATTGAAGGCCTGTTTATCAGCATAGCCTAGCCAAGCGCTGCACTGTTACGCAACATGCAACGGGCTATATTTTTGACTCACTGCAGACGCTATACTGTAGCAGAGCAGAAGCTAGCACATCCAGCACCAAGACTGTATAGCAGCTGCCATTAAGGCTAGTTCATAACAGATGTGGAGGAATCAAAATGAAATGTTTCCTTGGTTGACCCGACCCGAGGATAATTCATGGGCTGGTTCATCTGCACATCAGAGGCTATGAATTCTGATCAGATGTCTGTTTCTGGTATTTGGGAGAAACTGTTTGTGTGTTGTTTGTGTGTGCATGCATGCTTGTATGTGGTTAGTTGTGTCTGTTCTCCTGTGCGTGCGTGCGCGTGTGTGTGTGCGTGCGTGCGTACGTACGTGCGTATGTGCGTGCGCGGTATCGTGTCCCAGAGGCCCACGTGGAAGAGTTAAATCTCTGCTGACGGCTTCCTCTCGAACCAGCTGCTGCAGACGACAGAAAGAGAGCACAGAGGAATCTTCCTAACCTCTACATCGCACTCATTCTTCCATTCATCCATCCTTCCATCCATACGTCCATCCATACTTCCATCCATCCCTTTAGCTGGAGCGAGCCCAAGTGCATTCAACACATGAATGGGCAGGCCATCTGTTTGCGTGTGTATGTGTGTGTGCGCATGTGGCTCTTTTCATACTTGTGTGTGGCTGTGCAAAGTGTTAGCTCTTACTTCGTCTAAGTAGCACTTTTGAAAAATAATTGACCCCTGAACCCAGAAGGGAAGTGTTTCGGAGCACAAACCGCCAGAGAAAAGTCTGATTACATGCTTCATTGCAGAACATATGCTATAGATACTGTAAAAACAGTAATGATAAATCAACTCTCTCTCTCTCTCTCTCTCTGTCTCTCTCTCTCTCTCTCTCTCTCTCTCTCTCGC
>JAODTR010007783.1:5000-10104 GCA_025399935.1 Amblyopsis rosae | reverse complement strand
CTGAGTAGTGTGATACCCCTGTAATTGGCACACACTCTCTGGTCCCCCTTTTTGAAGAGGGGAACCACCACACCAGTCTGCCACTCCTTTGGCACTGTCCCCGACACCTTCCACGCGATGTTGAAGTGGCGTGTCATCCAAGACATCCCCTCCACATCCAAAGCTTTCTCTCTCTCTTATTCATTCTCTCTTTATCTATCTATCTATCTATGTAATTCTCTCTCTCTCTCTCTCTCTCTCTCTCTCTCTCTCTCTCTCTCTCTCTCTCTCTCTCTTTTCCTCGCACTTGCAGCCAAGGGGTTGTTTTAGCTCTGGGCCCGTGAAGACGCATATGAAATGAAATCCATACAGCTCGTCAATAGCGTCTGCCAACACATCTGCGACGACGTCGTCATTATTAATGTCTCCGCCAGAGGCTCGTGTGCGACCTAATGAATAGCAACCAAGGAACCAGAACCAACCGACGCTCCACGGCCCAGCCCGTAAAACAACAAACGAGATTACGAATGTGCGGGAGGTGAAATATGTGCATGTTGTGAGCAAAACTGTCGCTTAACTAAACAGAATTTTGGATTTCTTTTTTTCCCCACTGACACATTTCTAAAAGGGCACAGTGTATTTCAATCAGAGGGGAGGACGTATACACAACGCACACACACACACACGCACACACACGCACACATGCACACGCACAGACAAAGAGACCCATACACACACACTTTTCAGAACACTACGCATGTCTGAATACTGAGACCCACAAAGGTACCCTGCATACTGTAAGGCACGGTTTGTCCCTTCGGGTCTGCACATAAAGCCTAATACAGTACATGCATGCACACAACAACGCACGCACACCAACAATGGTCCATACTGTGTGTATGCGCTCTTGCATAAGAGCACGCACCCAGGGAGATGAATTAGAGTAACAGCAGGCAGAGGCAAGGCTCTCTCGATGGAAGCTTCTAGCAATTTCAGAAGGCTATTTTGGCTCTCATGTATCTCCATGTGTCTGTGTTCTCTCCATCCCACCATGCATCCAAGGCTGAGGAAAGGATGAGTGGTATTTTTAACACCGTGGCAACAGCGCTTTGTGCCTCTGTTCAACGTTTATTTATGTTTAGCAGCAGGGCCGGTTGAAGTCTCAAGGTTCGGCTGCAATGGGTAAAACGGTAAACGCGCCTGAACCATCGATCTGATTCTTGTGGACGCACACTGATATTCACATGATAACTGTATACCGATTGCCGTTCCCTATCCATTAAACACAAGCGACACTTGGCGTGGCAGTGACATCATCTACATCATGATATTCGTTAAGTCGGCCCATGTGTTGCGACCTTGTCGCCTTACTAAAGAGTGGTAGATTGACTTGCATCCGCTCCTTAATCGAACCTGTCCTACAAAATTACTGCAGCCCACATGTAGGGTGAAGAGGTTATTCTCTTGTGATGTCCATGAATTAGAGCAGAATATTGTCTGTCAGGTTGCATTGCAAAAATGTGCATCTTTCATCTGACATGTTACTCGTATATTTGTAGAACTGCAGAGGAAGTTAGAAATACTTAGAGTGTACACGTCTTTGGCAGTAGCAATGGCTGCACTTTGCATGTAGGGAGGGGTGTATCGGTACGTGTATTCGTATTGAACCGTTTCGGTACAGACGTTGCGGTTCATTGCATGCATATTGAACCGTATGGTGCGAACCAAAATTCAGAAGCGCTAGTTCCACACGGAGCCTTTAAGCTGCAAGCCTTGACGCAAATTTGATCCATGTCATGCTTTCAAAACGTGTTTTGGATCCAAAAAGTACGGTGTGTCAGCGTTGTTCTACATACCATTGCACAATGCACGCGGAACAAAGGTTGAAGAGTTTTTGTGTGTGTGCAGTATATGGCAAGAATGAATGGAAGGAGGCAGATCCCTATGTTCCGACCACATCATGCTTATATAAACATAATATTAGACAGGATTTAGGACAGTTATGTATCATGAATATGTTAATATGTGACAAGAAGTCATGTGAGAAATTTGTGTGCTATACAATTTACATATTTATTGTCACATAAGCAACGACTGAACGTATGGAATAGGAAGTCGATATTCATTGGCTGTGAGCATTGTTACTCACAAAGTTATTTACAAAATTCAGTTGTTTCATTTATTTTAACCATAGCCTAACAGATTTACCAGACCTGCAAACAGCCAGCTCAAGTTTTCCCAATGGATTCCTCTGTGTAAGTTTAACATTCCGACGTGGTCATTGAGTTATGTGGTTGATCGTAGTGCATGTCAATCAAAATACCTGCCAAGTAGGCGGATCTTGACAGTTAACCAGCGCTGGGCCTCAAGTGCAAGGTCTAAAGCGCAAGGTGCAAACTACATTTAGGGCGCGTCCAAATCCACTTTTGCTAATTTAACAGTGCCTAAAATGGTCTTTGTGCCAGGTGCATGGTTCAAAAAGTGTCATCTCCCATTTGCTTTAAAAATCCAGGCGTGCTTGTATCATTAGCGGATTGCTATTATATCAGCCGGTTTGTGAACGTGCTGAAGCATCTATAGGCAATAGAGAAATCCTAAAAATATGTTGATGTAGGTTGCACACAAAAAATATTTCACATTGTACTCTGTTAATGTGTAATCCTTTGCATGTATGTGTGCTCCTGCATGTCCCAGTGTGTGTACGCACGTTGAGCACCCACCATAGGCGATACTATATTTATAATGTGCCGCGCGCTGACTTTAGACGAGGTTTTTACTGGTCAATCACTTTACGCTGACAGCAATGCGCTAGACCACACCTCATGTTTAGACCAACACACCCACGGGCGTTCAAAGGGACGCACGTGCATTTGCTATAATGTGGGCGCTGGATGGGAAAATGACAATTGCGTCGTTCTGAAACTAAGCAAAGACACTTCGTTCCTGAATTTCGCCGGTTGTAAGATACGGCCCGTGTGTCCCAGACTTGTAAAGGTTGGCTCTGCGAGACTACCCAGATGTTGTCTTTGTGACAGCAGCCCTCTACAGGTTAATTAAACACAGCTATTGCAATTAAGATTTACTATTGGCTTGTTTCAAATCATATATGCCATATAATGACTAATAACCTTCTTGTAAAACTCATGAGACCAGGGCATTTTATTTGTTTCAGGTAGATACACTGCAAAAAGAATGGGGGTAGTAACTCTTTATAGACAGAAAGCAGCACCCAGGGATTACATAAAGGTACAAACATAAAACATAAAAATGTATTTCTCAAAATGGCATCATAAAATCCAAATATTTTGTACCTGTGGAGGAAATTCATTCTTTAAACAGACCAATGAATTCAAAAGATCTTTGTCCTGGATTGAAATGAATTTGATTAAGATGTCTATCAGATTGGTTCCACCTATCGCTCCTTCCTATATGTGTGTGTGTGTGTGTGCATGTGTGCTTGTGAACATAAAAAATGCAGAGTAATAGATCTATCCAATAAACACTAGAGGGAATGTGAGTTAAATTACAGCATGTCATTCTGGTTTACAAGGATAAATTGATCTTGTTCATTCCCCCCGTGAAAAATACAGCCGCTCTTATTTTGTAATTCAAAAAATGTTTGAATAATGTTTCAGATAATAATGATGAATATGATGAATACTGATTGATGCCTGTGGTATATTGAAATTACACAAGCTGGTTTATTGTGACTGGGTGTTTGGACATGTGAGGGTTTTCACACGAGGTGTACTTGCTCCTAACATCTTTCCCCATTATGGGGCCTGGTCCAGACCTCTTCCATTCATTACTCCCACTGGGCGCAAGCGGTTCCCATGAAAAGAGACAATTGTGGCTGTGCCTGTCAGACGACGGGGGTGTGAAGGTGTGAGGTGTGGGGGTTGGGGGAGGTTCAAAGCCTGTTTGCAAGGCCTTGCCATCGCTCCTCATTTCCCCACGGGCTGAGCGACGGGCTGACCAGAGCCGCAGAGAACAGAACATATTGATCAGGAGCTAAGAGGAGAACAGAGGCTGTCTGAGTATCATACTCACAGGGGGAGGACAGGAGAATTGGCACTTGTTCCCAGTGAGTGCCAAGGACTCCAGTGGGGTCTTTTGTCTCCAGCCTGACAGAGGCCCCTTGGTAGCTCATTACACGCAGCGCTGCCTGTTCCCAAACCGACTTTTTTTTTTTTGGGGTTGAACTTTTTCGGCAGGCTGTCTCTCCTCCGGCGCATAAACCAGCTCAATCCAGACGGCAGTTGGTGAGACACACTGTTCGGACACGTGGCACTGTTTACAGCATCTGTCCGCAGAATGTATTCATTTTATTTCGGGAGTGATTTCGAGTGAACAATGAGCAAACATGCATTTCTTTAAATGCGAATCAGCATTTCTGCCGTGATTCTAACAGTGGAGAAAATTGATTTCATTCTGAAAGCAACAATTCTGCACTGTGTGGCTCCAGTAATTATTACCCTCTGATAGATGCCAGGGGTTTTGATGGCATTCCATATCAGCCTGCATGTCTCTCAGATGGGCCAGCCGTGTACCAGGCCTCTCGCCCAGGACTATCTTGGCGCCAGTCTTTGCCAAACTTTGCCATCTGTCAGAATCCTGGACCTTATACTCCCCAGTGTAGAAAAACAATAATAACTAAATAGGAGAGGAGAGAAGAGGAAACTGGAAGGAAAAGAACAGGAAACGAGGGAAAATGAAAGGAAAGGAAATTAGGAGAGGAAGGATAGGAAGGGAGGCCAGAAAACGCGAGAGGACATTTTAATAGATTATGTATGTGAGTTAGCCCTAACTGCTGTTGCATGCTTACAATGACTGGTCACCCCAACTACTGACACATTCTACTTTACGTAGACGTGTCTGCTAAATGCTGTGAATGCGAACAAGGGAAATAAGGAAATGGAGTGGAATTAAATGAAAGCAAGCAAAGAGTGGAAAGCAAAGCTTATGAGGGAAGAAGAGAGGAAACATTTTTGATACAAGATCATACAATTCTTTAGCTCTCGTGGGCCCTCTTCAATGTTACGGTATACGGAGAGTAAAAATGACAAGAAAAACAAACATTTATATACAGTTCATGTTGACAAACGTGTCAGAAATATTGTTATTG
>JAODTR010007781.1:0-10105 GCA_025399935.1 Amblyopsis rosae | reverse complement strand
GACAACACAGCTCTCAGGATCATAGGGACACACAAACCTCTCCACCACGATAAGGTGATGGTTCCCGGAGAGGCTCAATTGTTCAATTGTTTGGCATGTGAAAACCGCCCACTGCAGTTTGGCACTGGCTGTGTGTCTAGTACAAGTCATCAATGCACGTAGTTCGCCTTGAATACAACTGACTTCTGCGCCCGTCATGGTGTAATGTATAGCTTATCAAAATACCGAAAATACGCTTTATCATATTACCGTTATTGAAAAAAATGATATTGCGGTATATATTGATATTGAATTAAAAAAAAAAAAGTTTGGCACACCAACTCCGTCTTGAAAGGGGAGCGCTGCTATCATGATACCACAGAGGAAGAAATTCTCAATGTCTGAAATTACTTCATGACAGATTTCAAGAGCGTACATTTAAATTAACCATTAATTATTGTCCAGCCCTAGCTCAGTAGGAACATAGCCCATACATAAGTCTAAAATAAATAAATAAGAGAATAAGAGACTTCTATTTACATCCTTATTGCCACTCGCTACGATAATGTGTACAAGCACTCTGTTGTATAAAATACATATTAGCGCACGCCATACTATAAGCCACATAACACTGTCAATATTGTGAAAAGGAAATAATTGAATCTTAAAGCTTGCTTGTGTGCACATGTACTGTACTGAGCATGGGCACTGTGTAATTTAAATCCGTAAATGAAAAAATACTTTAATATTATTGATTGATATCTGAACTCAATCAAAACAAAAACGCCTCTCCATTCAATGTCATAGGTTTGTCTCTTAGAAGCTCCGCCCCTCCCCCCCATAGCACATTGGCTGTGACCTTATCAGAAATAATTGTATTGTAGACGTTCATGTCATGTAATGTGACCTTTTGTAGAGGCGTTTGTAGAGACTTTCCTATTCTGAGTTTCTGTTATCTGTTTAATTTCATTTAAGAACCACTGAGAAAAGAAATAAAGAAATGGATACACTTTAAAGTCGAACATTTCTTTTATTTTTTTTATTTATTATTTTTGAGTGCATTCTCCATTGTATTCTTCATAAATTAAATATTTTACTTGAGCATGAAGTGTTGCAAAGGGGTTCCACTTTCTACTATTCAAAATGTTCTATCTATTCTAATCTATTTTCTTAAATTAGTATTTCACTATTTCACAATCACTGCGTGACACTGCATTCAAGATGACAACATACAAATAAATGCATTTTCGTCATTTTGTCCCCCCTCCCAACAAACCCGCATGCCCTCCAATCATCAATTTGTTAAACGTTGTTTATCTAAATGATCATGCAACTGATCAACTGGTATTTGTCAACTCATTTCACTTTAGAGAAAACCTTCTAAACACAGCCAAACCACAAAGCGGTAACAGTTCATGTGTTCACGTGGCGGCAATAAGAACAATAGGCCTTGATTTTTGGACTCCTCGCTTTGCGGTACCTACCCAGGGTATCTCTCATGTTCCCCAACGGTTGCTATCTGGGGAATTATCCCTGCCAGGGGGAGGATGTGAAAATGCAGGATTGTGTGGCCATGGCATTGTATTGTGATGAAAGGAAATATCAAATTTGACTTGGCATAATTCTCAGGGTCAACTGCTGGCTTGGATTCTGATAAGAAGTCACGTTTAAGCTTGCGTATTTAACAGTTTAGTTAGACAGTGGATAAAGTAGCTGTCTCGGCTCTCCACCTGAGAGGATGAGATCATAATTTCTTTCTTTCAAAACATGTAAGGGGTATGAGAGAGGCTGAAAAGAGCTAGATAAAAGGCAGTAGCAAAGTATTAAACCAATCAGTGAGTCGATTTGAGGAGAATAGAACATCTCTGCGAACATATTACATCAAAGTCAACCAATATGGAGTCATTCATATCACAAGAACGACAGCCTGAAAATGCATCCAACCACTTCTATGTACAATTCTAGAAAGTCAGCTAAGAAGCAATTCTAAGAGAACATGTTGTCCAACAACTCTCACTACTTCTTGGAGAGGATATATCAGCGGTCTACAATATATCGTATGAGGAATAACCATAAATGCTTATTATTGGACAAAAAGCTTGCCTTTCTGAAAAAGAATAAACAGATATTCTCCCAAGCCTTTTATAAAAGGACATATCTCAATTGTATTGTTGATGGTTTTATACAATCACTGAGATGTGGGAGAGGTTTATGCAATGTTCAGTCCAAAGCAGGTACCTATGTATTATCAGGTATCATTATCCCCCTGGAAAGCATGTATGGCATATCTGTATGCTTTTCGCTATGGTATTTCTTTTAAATTCGCCATATTTCCGCATCAATTATTGTTTCCGCTTCGTTTTAGAAAACTCCCCAGACACCTCCGTCATGTTTCACGTGATTCTGCTGTTTGCTGCAAATGTCGCGCTTTGATGTGTTCAAACCCTGACTGCTAAGATTGTGTACCTCACTGCCCCCGAATCTGATCGTGACAAATAGCCAGTGGAGAGAAACACTTCTATGTAGATGACGAATGAATGTGTCTATCAAAAGGGCGACAACCTACAGAAGCATGGAAAACATGGTATAAACATTGAGACAATTATAAAAATAATGTTTTCATACAGTATTTATATGTGTGTTTGTATGAGCATGTATGATGCATGTGCATGTACGGTATATCTATATATGTACATATGCATAGATGTGTTTGTGTATTTGTGTACAGAATGTATGCATGTGTATACTTGGTTTGTTAACATGTTTGAAGGAAATCTCAACTACGGGGACTCAGCAGAAACATTTACCTCCATGTTGCTGCAGAAGGAGGCGTTGGTGCCAAAGAGGATCTGGCACTGTTCGTCCACGCTGTAGTGCATCCCCGGCAGCTTGGGGGACAGCTGCACCTGGTGGCGGCTACGGGGGTCTGTGTACAACAGGCAGGTGCTGGCTTTGGACCTGTTTCACGCACGCAAATGAAAAGAGGACTTCTGTTAGCTGAGTTGAATGTAAAAGTAAGGGCACGACTCAGCTGTAAGGCTGTTAGGCAAAGTGTTGCATCTTGGGAACTTCTACTTGCAGTTCCCAGCCCAGCTAGTCTTGTCCAGGCCGTGTTACGTGTTCCATCATGTACCTCCGGTTCCGGTCCTGGTTTTCTGTCACTCTCATTACCTTGTGTATATTTGTGTATTATTGTTTTCACCTGTTTACCCTCGTATTTAAGCCCTGTGTTTCTGTTAGTCAGTTGCTAGATGATGTTCACGTTGCCTGGTATATTCTAGCTCTGCTTCTCGTTACCTCTCGCCGCTCTGCGATTCCCGTTTACGATTCGGTCACCGGTCTTAATTTACGATTCGATTGCCTGGCCCTCTTGTACCTTTGCCTGTGGGATTAGCTCTCATTACCGAACCCTGCCTGTGCCCCAGCATCCGTTACGCCTAAAGTAAATATAATGCTTTACACTGCATCTGTCTCCTGGCCTCTGCGCTTTTTGGGTCCTCAAGTCCAGAACCTTCAATATGCAGCGCCTGCACGCACATAGGGATGTACACAAATTAAAATAGTTCCGATAGCCGTTCTCTCAAAGAGTCATGTCTGCGAAGGCCCTCATTGCAATGCAGGCTCTGTATTTATCGTTGTTTTTGTGCACCAGAGGCTTATTGTCATCTCCGTCCACTCACAGCATTCTGAATTAATTACAGGGAGCAAACAATGTTGCATCCAAATCCACAAAGACTTGGGCAAATTAACACACATGACACATTCAGAGACAAGGCACTAAACTGTGGGCTACATTTCAGGCTTTGTTCTAGCCAACGTGTTTTTGTATGCATGTCTGCCTTTCTGAGCAATAATAATATATCATTTATTACAATTATGTCATTTGCGAGGCTGTTGATAACTTGAGTTTGGGGAATTATTCAATACAGTGTGTAAAGTGTAGATTATTGTGACATTTTACAAGCTGGGCAGGGTTTTATATGTAGATATTATTCTATGTATGCATACTACTCATACAATGCTGAATGCCTGAGTGTTTTGCCTCCAATCACCATATCACCGCACCATATCAAACATTATCTAACCCTTGGGGTGTCTCACAATCATGTCAAAGTTGACACAGGCCTGTAGACGGTAACAGCTCTGGTCGACACAGCCGAAGAAGTGGCTTGTAAAATGAATGAAAATGGTTCCGTTATTTTGGAAATGCTTTGCATTTAAATAGGTTGCAATCAAAGGTAGAAGCACATCTGTGTGTTTTGTTAAGTGGCAGAGAAAAAGCTGTAATTTTTTAAGCAAAGTTTTATTTTGATCACAGTATTTTAATTAAAGTGCTTGTGACATCTCACACATACTGTACATGTGGCTTTGACTTTACAATTTGGCTGTACAATTTAGCCCACTTCGTAGGAAATGCAGATATATAAATATATATATGCTGGTATATATATATATACCAGCAGTGTTATCAAAATGCTTGTGAGCAACCATGAGACCTTCATTTTCTTCTCTGCTTCTCTGCGCTGTGTGACGTAGGTTGCAATGTGAACCAGGCTCAACAGTGTCAGAAGCCCATGTTCATTCCACCCTGCTCCCTGCTCCTGGCTCAGAGCATCCTTGTTCCCCCGGAGACGTGAGCTACCCAAAAAGGCACCCAGTGATTTCAGCCCGCTGAACCAGCCTTTCCCATCCCACCCGGCGGAAACGTATAATTACTTTAATCATTTATTCATGTATTATTTATTCATAGCTCGCCGTTGCCTGCGGTGACCGGGTTATTTCTCTACCCACAATTCTCTGGGTGGTTTCCATTTCTCCCTGGCTCCCTAGTGGCGTAATGAACCTCCCACTTCAATCAGTCAACCCAATCCAGGACAGCGGGATCGTTTTTCAAAATGTTTGACAGCCTGAGCAAACGTAAATAGATATTCATAACTAAATATTCATTGTAATCTAGTGTCTAGGTGGAGGCAAAGTTGCATCATCAAGCACAGTGCTGACACATTTCACGTGTCACAGAAACAACCCACTGATGTGACACAAAGGCTCGACAACAGGCTCTTCAATGCTCACGCTTCAATGCACACTGATCTCACACACTAAGGCAGCGTGCTTTGGAACTGAACACAGTACAGAAAGCTGAAGAGAGTCCACCTTTAAAGGCCTGTTACGTACTGTTACCGTTACGTTCAATGCAAATTGCTCTGGCCTTCACAGGCACATTCTGGGACTTCAACATCAGCAATAAAACCCAATGAGATAATTGGTTGATAGGCATGAGAGGTTGTTATTGCAAGCTGTGTGTGTGTGTGTGTGTGTGTGTGTGTGCAGGTGTGTGACCGTATAACCGTGTCAGATCACATTCTCTGGTCCTCATGAGCTATGCAGGAATTCCAAATCTGGAAACGCATGGCCTTTGGCTAAGGAGAAGGAATGAGATGTATTTTCCATTCAAGCATTATGCTACAGTGTAGTTAAAACACCTTTTTAATGTTGTGTTGCACTGCAAAACACAATACATTCATCAGGATATGGACTCAACTGGATGCTGAGAGCATTCCGCAGGGACAGTCTGTGCTAGTGCAATGTATGCTCCAACAGTTCTGTGTAGTTAGCCAGTAGTGAATGTCTGTTTTCAATACAAATCCGAATGGAGCTCTGCGCTGACACTGCCTGAAAGCGCTGATCTCCCAGCGCAATCAGCTGAAAGCAGGTCAACTTTCAATGTCAATGTCTCTTCACCTCTTGCTGGCCAATTAAAATAGAGTAGGGGCGGGACATACGATGTCAACACTGTCAACAATGGAGAAGGAGAAAAATACATAATTTATCTCCATTGTTTTAGCTAACCTTACCTAAAGTTATAATAACATACTAAAAACCTGTTTGGTGGACACAGGCCCTAACGGGCACCGCACACTGGCAGTGGTTCGCTCCCATTCATTTTCTATTGAGTCATGTGACAGCACTCACAAGGGAATTATGGGATAGCTGGCGGCGCAGATCTTCGGGCGACGGTGGAACATTCTTCAAATCACAGCGAACTTATGCAAAGTTCAACTAAGTTTCACGAGGCGGTGGCTTATCAGGCACTGTAAAGTTGTTTCACTGCCTGAATGCTCACATACTCCATTGGCCTTCTGTCCCTAATGTCTTGCTCCGTAGTACGGACCCCCACTGAAGCAGCCTTTAAAGGTGGAGTCAGCGATGCTGGAGAAAGATTGTAAATATTTGAAAAATCTAAATAAACCTCCCCCTTCAATGCCATAGGGCTGTTTCTTCAGAAGCCCCTCCCCCTTCAATGCCATAGGCTGCTTCCTCAGAAGCTCCTCCCCCTTCAATGCCATATGCAGCTTCCTCAGAAGCCCCTCCCCCTTCAATGCCATAGGCTGCTTCCTCAGAAGCTCCTCCCCCTTCAATGCCATATGCAGCTTCCTCAGAAGCCCCTCCCCCTTCAATGCCATAGGCTGCTCCCTCAGAAGCTCTACCCCCTTCAATGACATAGGCAGCTTCTTCAGAAGCTCCGCCCCCTTGAATGCCATAGGGTGCTCCCTAAGAAGCTCCTCCCCCACACATTGGACACACATTGCCATGGCTAGGACATTGTTGTGTGGTGTGGTCTGTGGTATTTCAGTGCGCACACAGTACGGGCAACTAGAGGACCACAAGTTGACATTCGCTGAATTCGAGAAAAAAAAGTGTATTTTAGCTTACGATCGCTGACTCCGCCTCTAATGGTTTCACCGGGCCACTGCCAGCGCACTGCCACTCTGAGCCCAGTATGCGCCGCCTCCAGGGGGGGGCGCTGTGTCTGGGAGGGTGTGTGAGTAACAACGGCTGCAGTTTCCCAAAAAACTTAAGGTTCAATTCCTTCCGCAGTCCAGGGGTCAGAGTACATAAAGTACAGTAGATGGTGCCGAATGTGAATAAGTGCATTCACCCTGCCCAAGGGGCTCTGTGTATTGGGTGGAACAAAACAACCTTGTCAGCAACCTGGCTTTGAAGAACTTCATCCACTCGGTGATGTAGTCCGCTCATGTCCATGTGCCCTGTGTTTCTACTGTCATATGGTAGCTGTCATCAATAAATCAGCAGTGTTCTCAGACAGTAGGCATAAATCCTCTAAAAGTCTCTAAAACGTGTCTTTCTCATTCGTCCTTCTCGGAAGGTTTCAGCAGTGACGTCACCGGATGATTTAGCACTTGGCCAGTGTATTGGGCACTCCAGTCCCCTGGGGAGCACGGGGTTACTGGTGTGTAGAATTGGAATAAAATGAGTTCCATGAGTTGGTTTGGTTTGGCATCTGTTTTCTTCTTCTTTGTTTGTTTTCACATTAAAGCTACTGTAGGTAGGATTTAAGAGCTAGCTAAATAACGATTTAGTAAATAAACAACCCAAAAACCACACCCCCCCCTCTACTCCTGGTCTGCCGTTGCTAAGCGCCCACTAACAAACTTGTTGTAGTGTGTGTGTGTGTGTGTGTGTGACCAATGATCATGACCAATCAGGAAGAAGCCCTGATCAGAGAGCAGTACATTGGGGTAGCTGGTATACTGTAAATTCATTTATACAGAGGCGGGGGCTGTCTACCAGACAGAAGACATTCTCACAGAGCATTTAACTCAATGACAGCTGACGGATGTCTTTGACATTTCTAACAAATTGCACTAAACGTGCAGCTACCTTCAACGCCGTTAATCGCTTCGCCTGTGTGAAAGACAGCCTAATGTACTGTGTGCATGCGTGTGTGTGTGTGTGTATGTGCGTGTGTGTGTGTGTGTGTGTGTGTGTGTGTGTGTGTGTGTGCGTGTGTGTGTGAGGGAGAGTGTCTGGATCAGAATGTCTCTCACCGCAGGAACTTCTCTAGGTCGTTGCGGCTACAGGGCGACCAGGATAGGTCGCTGGGGTTCCTGCCCTTCACCCATTCGCCGGACATGATGTGGGAGTGGCCTGTGCACGTGGCGTGGTCGTCGTCGTGGCTCATTCCCATGCTGGGGGAAGAAGGCACAGGTGCGCAAGTCAGCTTAATCAACGATTATCAATAATAATGTACGTCGACAACAGAAACCGCTGGCAACGACATGGATGTCACTGTTGTCGGTTGACAGCCACGGAAAAAACTAGACCACTGCAGCAGTTTATCAGATTTTTACTATTCATACATTTTTATGGTTTCGTTGGTTACTATGGTTATATATATATATATATATATATATATATATATATTATAAACTGAAGTTATTTCTATAGTTTGAAATTTCGTATATGGGACCTTTAAATCTCATATAAGGTTCACAGAACCACTCCTGGACAACGTTAGCTGTATGTGGCTAGCCACGAGTCCTTAAGCTCCTTCTCACCCACATGGGTGTTCTGAGACATTGTGGCTGGATAGACCTCGTTCAAAAACGTGTACTGGTTTTGACTAGAGGTTGTTCTATTTTGATGCCACTCTTGTCACTTGTCACCACTGAGTTTTGCTACTCATGTCATGTGCAAATTCACTTGACTCGCACTGACAAATATAGGTGAATGAAGGGCGTGAAGAGAGTGTGGAAGAGAGAGAATACGCCGGAAGTAATACGATTATGACATGAACGGTCACACACATTTGCTTCTGACAGTAATTTACAGTACGCAGTCATATTGTACTGAAATTAGTTCACAAGTTGTTAAAAGTGTTTGACACTTAAACAAGTGTCTAAATAATAAAACACCCCTTCAAGTGAGGACCACAAATCCCCGCAGGTTTATGTAATGTATGTCTAATTCTTTAAAGGAAAAACTAAACAATCCATTGCTCTCTGCACCACAGACAGATGCAATATTTTCCCCCACATTTAGCACGTAAGCGGGTTGCAGATGTGATGATTGTTTTTTAGATATATGTTGTTTTTTAGAGAGATACACTTGTGTTATATAACAACATTACATTTTCAGAGATGGCAATGCCTGAGGCAGGCTTTGGCTAACACGGGTATTGCGTTCAGTGCATATTGTATGTGCACAAGCAAAAGCTTCCTTGTGAGACAGAGATATCAATGGAGAGAAGGCAAGCCAGAAAGACAAGGAGAGAAAGAGACAGAAAGCGAGTGAGAAGTGAGAGAGAGTGAGGAAGAGAGTCTATTGAAACAGGGATGACTTCTTTTGGGAAGTTACACTGTGAGCATGCACGAGTGCACGTGTGCACGTGTATGTGCATGAGTTTTCTCCAAAGCCATGACCTAAATTTTCAAATTAAAAACAACATCTTGGTCTGAACTCCAGGCAGAATGTCAGAACATAATAAACGGCTGGTGCAATCTCTTCTTTTCCCAAGTTTAAATAATAAAAGCAATATAAAGTGCATGTAGCAGTGCCCATATTTGTCCACATTCACCATGGAACACATGGTTAGATGCCAGAGCAGAATGCAACAACCTTTATCTTTAAAACTCCACTACTATCTAATGTCAATGCTTCCCGTCTAGTGTCATTAGTCTGTCGTCTGCCCAAGGAATGCCCGCCGTAGCCCAGTTTTCATTCCTAGCACAGACTGCGGTACTCACAAGCTATTAAGATGAACACAACCAGGTTAGCAGCCTTCATCCCCCTATTGCTTCCCAGAAAGCACTCTAGAAAGGCCTAAACAATGATTCAATTTGTATTTCTCCAAAACTGCCTGAGAAGAAAACTCATCAACCCTTGAATAAAGTGGCAATCCAATTATTTTTCAATGGAGTATGGGATTGTATTCACTTGAATCTGCACTGTTCTAATAAAACACAAAACCACATCTAAAGACTTGAAATGTCTGTTTGCTCAAAGTAAACAATGTATCATTACCGTGCGATGAGCCAAAATATCAGATATTGGATTGCAAACAAAAGACAAAGATGACCGCCGATAGTGCATCAAATATGCAAAACGGAAGGATTGTGACTACAAATCACCAATCACGGATTGCAAAAGATTCCTAATCACCTTCTGGTAAGCAAGTGGACTTGCCAAATGACCCACATCTTTTGGAAGATTGTTCATTGTAATGCACCAGGGTTATACACATTTTTACACATCCATCCATCCATCTTCATCCGCTTATCCGGAGTCGGGTCGCGGGGGCAGCAGCTTCAGCAAGGGACCCCAA
>JAODTR010007780.1:0-30700 GCA_025399935.1 Amblyopsis rosae | reverse complement strand
AGTTAACTCCACCCAGAAAATCGCCGGACAGACAGAAAGTGAAATAAATATAGGGAATATTTTGCGATTCAAATGGGTTGATTTTCATAATTTGTATGTGTTTATATTAAGCTTATACATCCCTTTAATGACATGTTAAGACTAAAATGACTGATTTCCCTTGACTATAAGTAACCATTTTCTGTATGATTGTATCACTCTCTCACATCACTGTGGAGGAATGTTGAACCCCTATTCTTAATTAATTGAGATTTGCGGGCATTTGTTCATGCACTGCTCTCGTTAGGTCCAGCCAAATTATTTCAATTAGGTTGAGGTCTGGACTTCAAGTAGGCCATTGCAACACCTTGATTATTTTCTTTTTCAGCCATTCTGTTGTAGATTTGCTGCTGTGCTTGGGATCAATGTCCTTTTGCATGATCCAATATCAGCCAAGCTTTAACTGTCGGACAGATGACCTCACATTTGACTCTAGAATACTTTCGTATACAAAGGAGATAATGGTTGACTCAATGACTGCAAGATTCCCAGGTCCTGTGGCTGCAAAACAAGTGCAAATCATCACCCTTCCACCACCGTGCTTGTCAATTGGTATGAGGTGTTTGTGCTGATATGCTGCGTTTGGTTTTCCCCAAACGTGGCGCTGCGCATTATGGCCAAACATCTCCACTTTGGACTTGTCTGTCCAAAGGATATTGTTCCTGAAGTCTTGAGGTTTGTTCAGATGCAACTTAGCAAACCTAAGCCGTGCTGCAATGCTTTTTGCAGAGAGAATAGGCTTTCTCCTGTCAACCCTTTCAAACAAACCATATTTGTTTAAACTTTCTTTAATTGTACTGCCATGCATTTTAACATTTAACATACTAACTGAGGCCTGTAAAGTCTGAGATGTAACTCTTGAGTTTTAAAAATGTCTCTGAGCATTGCACAGTCTGACCTTGGGGTGAATTTGATTGGACATCCACTCCTGGGATGATTGACAACTTTCTTGAATGCTTTCCACTTTTGAATAAACCTTCTAACTGTCGAAAGATGGACTTATACCCCTTCCCAGATGGATGGGCAACAACAATTGCTTCTCTAAGATCATTGCATTCCTCCCTGGCATTGTGCTAACACACCTGAATGCTCCAAACCAGCAAACTGCTAAAATATTGGTTTTATAGAGGTGGTCACACTTGATGATAATAAATTAATCTTTAGCAGCATCTGTCTGCTACTTAGCATTTTAATTAATTTTAATTGATATGTAAAACCATAGAATTCAAAAAGTGTACTTTTTCACGACTGTATAGTGTATATATTAAAATCAAAATACATTTTCACATTTTCTTTGGTTACACTGTCATCAACAAAGTTGATTGCAAATTGCTCCGTCTGTAAAAAGAGAGGTGGAATAATCCTTCAACACACACTCATGGGCAGAGGTGGAAAGAGTACAAAAATATTGTACTCAAGTAAAAGTACCATTACTTTGATAACATTTTACTTAAGTAAATGTACTGGTATAAAAAAATCTACCCAAGTTAACATGTTAACTTATTGTGCATATGTCTGGCTTGGCCAAGCTTGTAGTTTGGTTTTTGACATACGAAGAAACGTGATAACTTGTGACATTGGCTACTGTATAGATTTATTTACACGTCATTAATGTAAGATTCTACAGTAGGCTACTTACTATACGTCTCTACATTTAATGCATATAAGGTTGTATAGTAGCTTCCACAGGTGGGAACAAGTCCGTGTTTTTCAAGTCAAAAGTAAGTCTTACTCTCAAGTCAACACGAAAAAAACAGCACAGATAATATTTCAGTGTGCTTTTTGCCAAATGCGTCTATCTTGCCTGATCTACAGAGAGGCATCAACATTTTTAGTCAAAGATACACAGTATTCATACATGAATTAGATCCAACACAGGTGCTACCTTTCCTCCTGAAGACACCAACCGTATAGTACTGTAGTGCAGTGCATAACTTATGTATACGTTACACAACTATAGGCTATAATCTGTTAGCGATTGTTATGGTCTGTACAGTATCGGTAGGCTGGCTATTTAACTACTGTGTAGACACTTCTCACCTGCACCTCGGTGGCATCTCCTGCCCCTGCCCCCAGCCGGGATGACGCATTTCTCTTCAGCAACTATCACAATAAAATAAATAGTCAAACCACCACCTCCAAAAAAAAATACAAAATAAATAACAAAACATTATTCGTTTGGTAAAATGAAATGAGTGTTTACTCTTTTTAGGAGATCTCTGGCATCTTGTGTGAGGTAGGGTGGTAAGTTGAGCTTGCATTTTAAGATCTTGTCAATGGTCTTTTTTCGGTTTTCACCTGTAAACGGTGGCTATAACAGAGGGGAAAAAACGGTTTCAATTTCACAGGTGGGTGTTATTATTAGTCAATAAAATAAGATGACAGACAGACTCAAGTGAACCATAAACGATACTCACCGCTCCAGTTAGCATATCGTACATCAGGGCACCCAGACTCCACCAGTCCACTGCTCGGTTGTGCCCACTCCTCATCAAGATCTCTGGAGCCCTAGAAACACACAGAATTTACCGACACAGCAGATCCACACCACAATCAACTTAAAATGTAATATATCATACACTATACAGACTGTATAAGTAGTTTACGATATAAGCATGCAATGTTAATCAGCTTGTTAATAATTGATCATGTGAATCCTTAAATGTGATACATCCATGTTTAGCAAGATGTATAGGAATGAGGTAAAATAATGGTTTGGTCAATGCCATGAATCCATTTTTACAGAAAGCATTTGAAATAATAAAATTGCCAGATTTTTCACACATAATCTCAATGCATCACAGAAACACACAAAAAAACCAAGACTTCCCATAATGCCTTAAGTGTTCATGTAAACACATGACTGGGAAGGAGATTGAAAAACAAAAGGAAAGAATAACGTACATGTACTCAATGGTACCACAGAACGTATGCGTGACTGTGCCGTCATGAATAGACTCTTTACAAAGGCCAAAATCCGTCAGCTTTACATGTCCTGGAAAAGATGAGAACATAATTACAACATTTTTGCATAATACAACAGTATTGCTACATATTCAGATACGCAATCATCGACTGCAACGCAAGTAGTGTCAAACGGTCATCTTGTAAAATATTGCGCACACACCTACCTGTCTTTCATTTTCTGTTAAATATATTTTAAAACATTTAGACATCCACTCAACACGTGTAAGAGAGCGCACACGAGCGCACGCATGCACGTACATACACACACCTTGGTTGTTGAGCATGATATTCTCAGGCTTCAAGTCTCTGTAGATGATGCCTTTCTGGTGTAGGTGACCCAGAGCCATAGATATTTCTGCCAAATAAAAACTAGAACAGATCAAATGTTCAGTCAAAGAGAATGAATGTAACGGCCGAAGGTAACAGTGCCACAGCATTCACTAAAGCCAAACCATTCGTACCAGGCTGTGTCTTCCATAAAGATACCCTCCCTCTCCAACTGCATAAACAGCTCTCCTCCTGCAAAGACAAATACAATATCACAAACAAAGTGCATGCACATATGGCACTTGCAGTAATGACCAACTAAAGGAATGTCAATCGATTCTGTGTCTTGGTGTTTGAAACTACATTGTTCTGTACCAACCACTGAGATATTCCAGGATTAGGTACAGCTTCCCTCCTGTCTGGAAGGCATAAATGAGGTCCACAATAAAGGGGTGCTTCACCTCTTCCAGAATGTTCCGTTCTGCCTTGGTGTGGGCTGTGTCTTTAGCATTGCGTACAATCATAGCCTGGTTGGTAGAAAGAATATACAAACAAAAATGTAAAGAAATTAGCAAAATAGCACAGTAAAAGTATGCACTAAAGCATTTCTAGACTAGTATTGACTGAAATAACCCCATGACAATCCTGTATTTTTTTTTTTTTTTTAGCATTTCATTCCTAAAAGGTGTCACCCACAAACCTATGGAAAACAACAGGGGTTCAATCAAATATATAACAATTATGTTGGATAACAAAAAGATACGTAACAAAACAACCTATTATATATTATATAATAATAATGAATTTCGGGTGACTGCCAGAGGTTAAGCACCTGGATGTCCATCACACGCATGTGCTTAACTGGCGGTCAGTAGAAATTAAATAGAACAAATGTCTAAGCGGGTGTCCTCTACATTACTTACATCTTTCAGTTGAACAGTTACAATTTGGCAGGACAACAATGTGTCCCTGGGGTCATTTCAGTCAATTAAGCAAAAGCACCTTGCCTATCAGGAATAATCTAACATGCTAAGACATTGTTTTAATTGCTCAGGCATCAGCAGACAATGTGCATGGCAACTAATCTTGTCCTACCACTTCCTGCACAGCCTATTTTTGCAGACAGATGCAAGATAACAAGATGTTAGTTTGTAGTATCCCTGTACTACTGTATATCAATACAAATTAACAGCACACACCCATTTAGAATTATAAAATGGTTGTTGTATGTACTTTGGCCTGCAATAGAACTACAGAAGATTTCTGTGAAACTTAACTGGCAAAAAGTAGTGGTAGACAAAGCGAAAGTACCTTTTTTAAAACTTTCATGGCAAATATTTTGCCCGATGCAGCTCCAACTACTTTTCGAACCTGAAAAACCTAAACAGAGATAAAATGGATTAACACAGAATTCTTGGTAGATCAAATTCAACTTCTAATACAAGATTCAACACATAATGCAGGCACATTTATTTCAAATGTATGTGTGTGTTGGAGTACTTTCTCAAGGCTTCCTGCGTCTTGGGTACTACCAGTACCTTTCCATAACCGCCTTTGCCCAGTACCCGCAACAGCTCGAAGCATTCAGGCCTAATGTTCTCTGTCCCCCGATTGACGTTGTCCTCCGATATTTCAATCTTCTCACAGTCATCCATATTGCTGCAGAGAAACACAACATCATTCCAACAATATTGGCATTTGGCAGAGGCTTAAAGGTGGAGTCAGGGATTCTGGATAATCATTCTTCAACGCCATATGGTGCTCCCTCAGAAGCTCCGCCCCCCACATTATTCATGCTTTTCCAAGTGTTCCCACTCTTTTCTAGAAATAATTTTACAGGACACGTTTAGTGATGGTCTAGCTGGTATGACAGACAGGAATCACACAATACACCAATATGTTCCTCTCTGCAGAAGTCATATTTTAAAAGACATGCAGTCTATGGCTATAACCCATCTATATCTATCATATTATCTATTAAATGCATAAATTATGACACATTGATCATAGAATAATGCTATTTTAATTATTCAAAGTTTTGGTCACTTGAATTATCCATTCCAAACTGTGTTGTGAATTTACTCAGGGTGCATTCTCAACGCTGCTGCAACATAACAAAGCAACCACAACATAATAAGAATAATCCTCTAGGACAACGCTAGATTTTCCAGGGCATTTCACATCTCCCATTTTCCATGTTTTTCATGAAAACTGGTCAACTGTTATCCATGTTTTACAGGATGTGTGGAAACCCTGCAATTCTAGAACAGTGTTGTGTGCAGGTTTTGTGGTGCGGTCTGCACCACTGTTTGTGTTCCCATTTACAGAGCCAGGGTTGTGTACACGTGATCATTTCTTCCACGCGCACATAGAACGGAGAGATGCACAGTGATTGGATTACTACTGCATTTGACAAAAAGTTTATTATCTTAGTCGCTGACCCCACCTTTCATGCAAATGGGGAAAAACCCAAAATGAGCATGCCAACAGGTATTTCCCACCATGGTGAGCACTTACAATTCAAATCCACTGCACTGGTCCATAAAATCATTGATCTGAGCCTGCCACAAAAAGATAATACATATAAAAAAAGTTCAATTAATCAAACACTTCAGACTGAATGGCAAAGCATGTTTTTTTCCCGTCCACACCGGCACATTAGCCTACAGTCTTGTTGATTGTAAAAGTGTTTTTTCCCAAAAATGTTTTCTTTCTTATTTATTGGCAACATAGCCTGACAAATAGTATAATGTGATCCACACCAGCGTTGTTGCTGCCACCTTGACCGTTATGTTAGACCTTTTTTGAAAATGTACAATGCAATAGAAATTATGAAACAGAATTACTTCACCCACTGTAATATGTTAAAACTAGTCTTATTTACACGTCAGCTAATCTATTATATATAATACATTTTAGGGCTAGACATATATATATACATACATATACATATATACATATATATATATATATATATATATATATATATAGGCCTAAACATACACAACTATGTTGGGCATTACTCTACAGCAGACTCGCCAAAATAAACTGTTGCATATGCGAATGTCCATGCAACATTGCTGACTGCAGCGCATAGCCAAGTATGGCTTGCCTGCAGAATCTGCTTAATAATCGAAAATGGTTCTGCAATATGAAAACAAACGCATATGTTACTCGTATTAATGTGAACCTTTACTGTTTACTGACAACCCCTGAAAGCACACGTTACATAATGTATGTAAAGGTCCTGCCAGCTAACAGTAGCGACGAGCTAGGATGATCCATTTGGGGTGCTGTCATAAATAGGCCCTGGCATTGGATGCCAACTGAGATGAACGGGCCTACGGCGGATAGCGAGAATTAGCTGCTATTGCTACTGTGCATGTAGCATAGCTGTGAACAGCTGCTGCTCAGTACACTGTAAGTACAAGTGATATGTTTATATAAATTACCCCCTCGAGCTCATCGTCGGAAAGATTTTCCTCCGGCTGATCCAAATCGATGTCGAACACCCCAGCCATAGCTACTATTGGTTAAGATTGCTCTCACACACAGAGAGAATAGCTCTCGTTCCCCACCTCATGGACAACCACACATCGCCGCCATAACCGGCTACTACACTGAGCATGCCCTGTACAGAGCAATCGAGAGGGGCGGTGACTTGGAGTTGTTGCAGGAAGTGCTGGAGAGGCGCGGAGACACAATGCTTCAAAACGCAAGAACGTGAATAGACTTATTCGATTTAGTATTCATCTGTAAAATAGTATCTTCTTATATACTGGAATACATTCAACGGGTTTTCGTCACACAAAAGTGTGTTTCTTTATTTGGTTGCAACTTGCAATATGTCCATAGTAACTGTACAACTAGGCCAGTGTGGTAACCAAGTAGGCCAGAAGTTGTTTGAGGTTATTTGCAACGATGCATTCGGGGAACATAGGAAACCTTACAGAGAACTGAGCATAGAACGTTTTTTTCATGAAACTACGCACGGTGGTATGGACGATTCATGCATCTTTCAGATTTTCTCCGTACATAACATACGTTGCGTTGTGTACCTTTTTAACGCGGTTTCTGCTGTCTTTTACACAGACCGTGAGGCCAGGGCCATACTCATTGACATGGAACCCAAAGTGATATGCCACAGCATGACTACAGCTGCCAAGTCTGGCCGCTGGAGATATGGAGACACGTCTCACTTCAGCCAGAAACAGGGCTCTGGAAACAACTGGGCTAATGGGTAAAGGAAGTGTCACACACAAGTGAAGCATGCCGATTATTGCCAACACTTTTATCCAAAGCGACAGTCTTTTTGGAGATCAAAGCCAGGACCTAGTTTCCTGGCAGCTGACCACCCTAGCCAATCCTGACCCTGGCCTACATTTGAAATGATTGACAATGAATTCCAAATGTCATATTCTGTTCTGTGTTTATTTGACTTGCTGTAGAAGATGACTGTGGTTGTGCTTGGCTCACATCAGGTACAGTGTCCACGGTCCACGTCACAGAGAGGTGGTAGAGGATCTGTTGAGACAACAGGTGGAGCGCTGTGATAGGCTGGCTGGCATCATGACCGTGATGAGCGTGGCGGGGGGCACGGGGTCAGGGGTGGGCACCTACGTGACCCAGTGTCTCCGTGATGTGTACCCCAGCAGCTTTATCCTGAACCACCTCACATGGCCTTACAGCACCGGGGAGGTATGGAGGGAGAAACAATTCCACACACACACACACACACACACACACACACACACACACACACACACACACACACACACACACACACACATGGCTCCATGGTTTGGAATCAACATTTGGGACTATGTTTTGTTCCATTGTTGATTAAAGGTATAGTAAGTAATTCTGGAGAAAGCTTGTTGATCAAAACAAAAACACCTCTCCCTTCAATGCAATAGGATGCTGCATCATTAGCTCCGCTGCACATACTGGAAACACATTGAGAAGGACGGTATTGCTGTGTTCCTGTTTACAGAGCCAGGGCTGTATAGTGATGATTTGTCTTCAACAAATGTAAGCTAGCGGACCACAATGAGATTTTTGGTGAATTCAACAAAAAAGTGTATTAGCTTACAATCGCTTACTATACCTTTTTTAAGTCTATATCATACTGCTCATTCATTCCCACGGCTATTGCCCTAATACATTCTGGCCAGAAGGGCAGATGATGATGATGACTATTGTGGTGTGAGGTTTTTAGTTTGCGTTTTATGGTTCTCTTTATATCTTCTGATCGTTTGTCACAATTCTGGTAGTGGTGGTGATGATGATGACGCTGATGATTGTTATTCTATTTCTTATTTTATTGTTGATGAGATGTGGTCTGTACGTTTTTTTTCTTTTTCTTTTTTTACTCACACATAACCTAACATCACCCACACCTGGGTATTGGTGAATAATTTTTATTTAGGAATGTTTTACAATAATTTGCTTAACTTTTTGAATGTCATGTGATACTTGCTGCAAAACCAATTGCCCCATGGGGACAAATAAAGGGTTGAACTTGAAACTTGAACTTAAGTTTGTTTAAATAGAAGCCTGTAATCTGACCGTGATGCAAACATTGAATTAGATATATTTCTTCAGTGTTCTGTGTCAAAATAATACAATGAAGCTTTAGGGAGTTCATGCAATTAGGCAACACATTAAAATGCACTTTCCTCAATAAGGCAGATGACACAATTATTCATCATACACATTTATAGTTTTGAGCGTCATCAAGCAGTTGTTTCTCAGTGTTAACCAGATCACATTCTGTCTTTCATTCAGGTAATAGTCCAGAACTACAACTCTGCCCTGACACTATCCCACTTGTACCAGTTGTCAGATGCCATCCTGGTGCATGAAAATGACACAGTTCACAGGATCTGTGGTCAGCTGTTGAACATCAAGCACATCTCTTTCAGTGACGTTAACAGCGTAATTGCCCATCAGCTGGGCAGCATTCTGCAGCCTGCGTTCACCTCTGACTCCCATGGAGCCTACAGCCGGAACCCTTTAGGTGAGACACACACACACATTTTGTAAACACTTTATTTTGTATCCAAAGTGATTTACAATTAAGACATTTGCCAATAGTTGAATATGTAATACACCAGTTATCATAAGCAACAATTTTATGAGAAACTGTATTCTTAGAATTTATAGCGGCAAACAAATATCCTCCTGAAACCATGACATGTGATCTATGTGTAATGTGAAGCATAAAGTGTCACACTAGGCCATGCTAAGACTGGAGCCATACAGCTATCCATTCAAATAACGAGGATGCTTCATGAGTGTGTTAACATATCTCCTGTCCTGCACCAGGTGAATTGCTGAGCAGCCTGGCTTGTCACCCGGAATACAAGCTGCTCAGCATGTCTACCATCCCACAGATGGCCAGGTCCTCCCTAGCATACAGCGTCTTCAGCTGGCCTGGGCTGCTCAAACACCTACGGCAGATGCTCATCTCCAACTCCAAGATGGAGGAAGGCAAGTGTAGTTCAAAAATATGGTTTGACATTATCTATGTGAAGGACTCCTGCAGTTAATTATATGGTAATCTCGCAGAGAACACAGCACTGGCTAACTGCGTCTGTACCCGCCTACTTGACAAGCGAGGTGTTTTGATTGACATGCAGGACGACCAACTACGTAACTCAATGTCTCTCGGTTGCAGGTCATCCAAAATGCTGCTGCACTTCTCACTAGATCACATAGACAAACTCAAATTACTCCTCTGCTCAAGCCTCTTCACTGGCTCCCTGTTGCTTACAGGATCCACTTCAAAATCCTCCTCATTACTTATAGAGCACTGCATGGACAGGCACCGGCATACAGGGTTGGGAAGTAACTGATTAGATGTAATCAGTTAATTGTAATCTGATTACGAAAATTGTAATCAGTTACTTGTAATCTGATTTTGAAAAAAATAACTGTAATCCATTAGTTACCAACTAAAATAGTGGAATCAAATTACAGGTATTTATAAAAAATTTGATGATTACTTTTAGGACTACTTTCAAATATAAAAATGAAGTTTACAGAAGAAAAATAAAACAATTGAATGTACTCTTATTAACCTTTCATTAACATCAATCAATAATTGATATAAAGTCCTACCTTAATCTGACCCCTTGTGCAACATCAACAGTCCCAAAAACATAAAGATTTGACGTGCCAATGCAGCAAATTGCTTTGGATGGCATTTCAAAGAACAATGTTCATGGGTGAAGTAATGGAAAGTAATCAGATTGTTACTAAATGTAGGTAATCCAAAAATTACGTTACTGATTTTAATTTTAGTCTGCTAAAGGAATGCATGTAACTTGGCTTTAAACAACCTTTGCAAAAGCAAGACCATTTGAATGATTTACACTAGTTTGACTGATGTAGTTAAAATGATTGAGTTAATGCAGTAAACTGCTGTTGAAGCCTCAACGTAAGACCAGTGAGTGCCCTGTCTTTTTCAGGCATAGACTGGCAGGTGCGTGCTCCACCTGTTCACCATGGTGGTACTGAACGCACTAGAAGCCTCAGGAGAACGGGCTTCAACGTGTCTCTAGCAAACCTGCTCATATTGAGAGGACAAGATGTTTACAACACAGAAACAGGTAGGAATTCTGACATTCACTTCAGTTACAATATTTTATTTACTTTTGTAAACATTTACAACTCAAGTTAATCAGATGAATTTTATATACTGTAATTTAGTCATTAAGCATTAAGTCTGTGATCGACAATGTACTGTATTGCATTCAAATGCCAAGTGTAGATGTTTACTTTAACACTAGGAGGCGCTATAAGCAAATAATTGACTGTAGCTTTACTTTCAGTTTCAATTAATTCCAAAACAAAAATGTAATTGCTTTATGTTCACAGAAGGCTTTAAAGACCGAAGCCTCTACACCTCCTGGCTCCCATCAGAACAGGCTGTAAGAATATGGAAATCCCCAATTCCATTCAACAAGTATGAGAAGTGTGCAACATTAGTCAGTAACAGCCAAGCTCTGCTTCCACCCCTGGACAACATGGTAGGGAAAGCCTGGAACATGTTTGCCTCCAGGTAAGCTTGTCAACCATAATGTAGTAAAACATTTTACTAGACAAACATCCATCTATATACTGTCAAAAGACTTCCTTAAATTCAAAGCAACAGAATGTGAAAGTAATTTGAAAGAACATGATCTCTTAACTTGAACCAATTTAAATATCAGTACATAATTTCTGATGTTCATATTCATTTGTGACAGAGCATACATCCATCAGTACACCAAGTTTGGGATTTCAGAAGAGGATTTTCTGGACAGCTTTACAGGTCTAGAACAAGTCATCTCCAGCTATACACACCTTTGCTAGCAGTTAACATGTACCCCCCAGATGTCACATTTACAATTTACTGTTAATTTCTTGTACACTAAATAAAACATTTTGACATTTATTTTCACTTACAAATAATTGTAAATAAACATTGAATATATATTATTTGTTCCCCATATGATTACCTTATGGACATATTGTACAGAATAATAATTGTATCACATGGTCACATTCTTGTAAACTAGTTTCCATTGTTCAGATGCACATGCTTGACACTTGAGATCAGGGCAAGACAAGTATGAGATGCTGAAAGGCCCCGATACCTCAGCCAGCTTACAGGCCGTTGTTGCCACCAGATTGTAACAGCCAACACCAGTCTGATAAGCTAGCCGACGGGATGGGAAAGCTGCAACAAGACACCAACAAGGAAGGACCGAAGAGCACTAGTTGTGCTAGTCAGACCCCCACACACAGTTAACTAATCAAATAATGAGCAACAGACAATTGTATTTCCATCGAATAGCAAGCTAGATGGAATCTGTTTACAAATAGCCAGGCTAACTGACAATGTTTCACTTACCTTTTGAGATGAGTATCTACAGTACAACAAGTTCATGCACTGCCCGACATGTTAATGGCTATGGTATTTCATATCATAATGATCTCACTGAATGGAAACAATGACAAACTCAGACTTGGAAACCGGTGCAATGATTTCAATGTTTTATATATGATCTTATCAAGGCTAAATCTAAATGTACAGAATACAAATGGGACTAGGTAGATGAGCGCAGAATATCAATTTACAAATGACATCACCTTTTTTGGTTCAAGTTCCGTTACATCCGGACAACCATTAGAATAGAAATATGTGTGCATACTGTCAAAAAAAGATATAGATATTTACAGTATGTGCAAACCCAAATACCACATTGTCCCGACTTGATATTGCTTTTACCTTTTAAGTTGAAGGCAAATCCTAGAAAACAACAAAGCATGAGTCTTGCTGTATAACAGGACAAACGTTTAAAACTTAAAATACTAACAAAGTTAAACCCTAGAGACAAACGCAAAACAAACCCTCCTTAAGCAAATATGTAGAACTCAAGTGAAGAAGACCAATTTCTACAATGATCAACACGCGCACCATTAGACAAATTAAATACAATTCAAGTCTATCATTTAAGAAGTGTGTTCAATGGAAGTCATACTCTCCATCTTGCATAAGGCATAACAGCTGGTCAGCACTGCCTACAAACGGCAGCCTGCAGCTGCTTTACCTCTGAGGTCTAGGAAACAGTTAAGTCTTAATTTAAGGAACATTTTAAGATCAGCAGGACAACCAATCGCACTAAACACAAAAAGGGGATGAGATGAGAGGGAACTTAAAAACCTGACAGAAAGCACATTATGTCCTTATGCACGCACAGAACAGTAGTGCCTGGTTTTGAGTGTTCAGCCTCTTGAGTGGACAAGGGTGAGGTTTGTACTTTTTTGTTTTCCCCCAGAGGCTGGGGCTGAATGGAGCGCACCCCCCCCGCTCAGCAGCAACAACACAGTCAGTGGGTTCACATGATAGCTGTACCACCTGGTCACTTGGTCTTCTCCTCAGAGTGCCTCTGCTGTTGCAGACGCTTGGCGTAGCTCTGGGCCATGGAGTTGACGATGGAACACACAAAGTAGCAGACCATCACCAGCACCACCTTCTCAAACACCCACGCTAGCCAGTTTTCACCCTGGGAACCAAAGAAATGTAGCGCGTGCTGCCATGAACTACAGGACGGCCTGAAGAGCATCACCAATAGCTACAAAGCTAGGGCAACCTCTACACAGTCTGTGTCTCTAATGTCCAGCATACATAGGGATTACATATCAATGAGGACAACTGTGTTGTGGACTGAATCAAGAGGCCGTACGTTGCTGATCTATAGTGGCTAGCACTATGGCTTTTTTAAGACAATAGAACTAAGAACTATTAGATCCAATGTAGGCAGCAGACTCTATTGCTCTTACCGCAGGTGTGCCCTCCCCAGCATTGTGCAGTTTGTTCCTCTGGGCTTCCAGATACTGGCTGAAGGGCTTCTGGAGTGCTGGTCCAACCCTGGGCACAGACCTGCCACCACATGCCCACAATAGACGCACAGGGAAACAGACCATGAATTGTTAGTTTACTTACCCCTCAGAACGCCCTTCCACTGTGTTCCACTGTGTTGTGAGGCCTGGTTCTCAGTCTATGTAACAGGCTGAACTATGACAGTCCTCTGTCCCAGAAAACAGTGTCTGAGGTCCAGTGTGTGCCATGTAGCATGAAGCTTTATCCTTGGCACTACATAGAAGGTCTCCAACTTTGAGCTTCTGCCTTCATTCTGCTTGACGATGTGAGCAGTAGCAGGCAGCAGAGAGGAATGAAGCCCAAGCTGTTCTGCTCTGCTTTTATACCCTGCAGGTCTCTATAGGAGCCTGTGTCAGCCCCTTCAACCAGGAAGTGACTCGGCATGACATCACCACCACCTTTGCTGCTTCTGGTTGCAAAGCAATCCAATCAAGTCTGGCATCTGTCCTTATAAGGCAGTGGAGATTAGCTCACCAGGTGGCCAATCAAATACTAGTGTCCATGAAGTGTTATTCGCTATGTATTGTGTCATGCCATATAAAAAAAAGGTATTGGCAGTAGTACCACATACCTTACATTTGGGTTGTAAGATAATTTAATGTTTCCTCTGTATATTCATTTGATAATGAGTCACTACAATCACTATGGATTGTACAGCATACAGACTAGTTTGAACGTAAACATGTATTTTAGACCTGACCAGACTAAGCAGAAATGCACTTCTTACACAAGAATAATTGGGTAATTGCTGATCTCAAAACAAAGCAAGGCTAGTTTTGAATGACTCATCATTGCTATCTTTCTCTGTACTTGCACATACTGAAGATCTACAATTATTTAAATAGACAAAACATCATCACCCTGATTCAGTATTTGCACATCATAGTGAGTCATGGTAATCAGAAAGCAGAAGACTCTTCCCCAAAGAATGTGTATTAAAATATATATATATCCCCCATTTTGCAGTTTATTATGACTAAATTAGTTTACCTGTTATTTAATTCATGTCTGTTAATGTCTTAGAATAATTACATTTTCATTTGGAATCTCAAATTAAGAAAATGTATCCTTGATGTAAAAAGCTCAAACAAATTTAACTCAAAACTTGAGTTAATGATTTCAATGCATCTATACAGTTTAAGCCACAAGTTGAAGTGGTAGTGTGTATGGTTAGTATTCCTTGGGTACATTACACCATGGTTTCCTGACCATGCCTCCTTCCAGACTGAACTGTATGAGTCAGAAGATGAACCAAACTCATTCCAAAAAGGGCCCCACAAGCCTGAACACTGATGTGGCAGACATGGATGGTGAGAAAAAGTAGCAAGTGTGGCTCTGCAACATGCATGTAGGCCACGCAGTCGACTCACATTACATCGAGTTGTCAGAATGTATTTCACATACAGAGCCATCCACACAGCAGATAACTGAGGATGCTGACTCCACATAGCACCTGCATTTATTCAGTCTCAGAGAAATGGAAAAGGCACTTACCCTATAAGCAAGACCATCTGCTCCACTATGTGCTTGCTGAAGGTAATTATAACAAACAGCTTCTGTTGGAACACAATCACAGAACAGTGGGATATGTCAGCTGTCAAATTCATGAGATTGATATGCACTCACACCAAGCAGAATTGAACTAACTCGCTTCCTTACCTCAATATAAAAAAAGCATTTTATGTAGGTACAATTAATGTATCTAGAGATCAGTAATCAGACAGCAAAAATGTGAAATAAATATATATAATAAAATGTGGAAGATACAAACTATTAGGCACTTCTCAAATTGATCTTGAAGATCCACATTCCCAAATAAAACACGACAAAAAAAAATGTATCTCTTTGTCCGAGACCAAGACAAGAGGGTCGATTCACAGACAACACCTCCTAAGGTAGTCTTGAGTATTACAACACTATAGGTGTCTGAAGAGCTAAAACAGGATTTAAAAGAAGGAAGACTCCGTTATTAAGACATGCTGACGTTTGAGAAAACAAAACATTTCAAACCAGATTAGAACCAGATTCATCCGTCATATGACTTCCACCCAAAAAACACACTTCTGTAATGTCATAATCCTCATCATCATGGCCTTCATGATGAATTGGGTCTGTGTGGCTAATGGCTAGCAGTGGGGGAGTGTGGGGGTCGAAACCACAACGCCTTACACCTGCATAAAAATGGATCAGTTTTGGCACATGGTGACTCACGTTGCCTTTGGACAACTTCAGACAGGATGCAACATGTGAGGTGTGACATGGGTATTCAAAAGAAACATCTCCCCACACGCAGCCCGTGGTCTGCTCCATTTCCTCTTCTCGTCTCTCCGTATCACCACCCCTTCTGCCCCATGGGGCTTTTGTTTGGAAACGGCCCGGTGAGATCAGTGGATGGATGCCACCACTGAGAGATGAAGGGGTCTAGTTTGTTAAGATGGAGAACGACTCACCCCCCAGACAAAACAGATTCTCACAGTCTAGGCTCCTATTAGTCACTGGCGTGGTAGATTCAACAATACACTTTAATTGACATGTTTTCATCTGGTGGATAAAAGAAAAACAAGAAGCAGCTATGGTTCCAGTTAAATACTTTACTTTCATCCAAAGCAAAGGCATCCCCAATGCGCCGCTGCACAATCAGAAACATTTTAAGATTGCCTACTTGATCTACAGCTAAGACATTTGTCTGCCATCCCATACATTGTGAGGGTTGTCTAATGGCGTGTCATATACCCTTTTAACCAAGCATATTTTCTTTCAAATCATCGGTGTTGTTAGTGGACGGTATGGGAGGGAAGACATAAAAGTCACCCATTTAAGCACACA
Organism: Amblyopsis rosae; assembly: GCA_025399935.1. Lineage (NCBI taxonomy): Eukaryota > Metazoa > Chordata > Actinopteri > Percopsiformes > Amblyopsidae > Amblyopsis > Amblyopsis rosae. The sequence goes on along the minus strand of JAODTR010007780.1, from coordinate 14,169 downwards.
GGACCAGACCTTGGAGCTCTGCAACACCTACCCTGCATTGTAAACTATGCCAATGTAGTGGTTCACTTTATGTAGGGAGAGTAACATTGCATATTTGTAATTAAGTTCTTATCAGCCAGGTACCTGTATGTGCATCTTGATGATGGCCTTCCCAATCAGGGTAGCTCCAAAGAATGTCCAGAAGGGCACCAGAAAATGACCACAGGTTATCCCAGCCAGGTCAAACAGAGGGTTGGGGATCTGAGATATAAGCATTACATAATATATATAGAATAGTGTGCATCTATTGGACACAGTACAAAGTAAGTTATTGCAGTTCCTTGTATCCCCACAAACAACTGTTAGGATTTGTGAAAGTGCACACGAAAACTATGTCAGTCTATACCAGTATTTGGCTATTGTTTGGGTTTCATTTGTGGGTTTGATTGTGGTGTGATCCTGCCATGTAAGTGAGTCCTATGTGTTTCTATGACATCTGGGGTCCCAATAAAACATCAAAACATTTGACTTTATACAAAACTTACTGAAGCACAAGCCAAGATCCCAAAGAATCCCACTTTCTGTACCATATTCTGGACTCCCAGCTTTGCTCTTGTCACAAAATCCTGCAAAGAGTATACCTTAGGTCAATATAAAATATACATTGACACATACAAATGCTACTACTATATTGCCATTTACTTTACTTATATTTTACACATTTGAGTGGTGGTTGTACTTTATCTGTTGCTTGTCCCCTGGCCAAAGGTCTCATTTCACATTTAGACACAGACACACCAGCTATGTGTAGAGGTCATTGAATACTTTCAAAAATTATACTTTCAAAAATAAAAAAATATCTTATTGACTTTTTACAGATATGTAAAATAGCCAATGAACTTTCCCACCTACTGTAGTCTTTATAATACTGATTCAAATAAAGTTTTCTTTGGTGTCATTGCAAAGTTTAGTTTGGCAAAGAGCTTATTTAAAGCTCATTTGATCCCGTCTTGTGTGTGGGGGGTGGAATGTCTGTGGTTACAGGGTGGCAATCACAGACTATCCGGGGGGGGTCGGAGAACAAGCGAACCAGGGTTTCTTCTGGCATTTGAATCTTAGTCCCTTAGATCTCTAAATGTTCGTTTTGAGTCATGACATCTATTTTTATTTGACACAAACCAACCCATTTTAGTCAAGGCAGCAATCTTTAATGTTATAAAGTAAACCATCACCAAATTGGTTTCCAGCCACTACCAGACAGACCTACTAGCCTGCTGTTCTCTCTGCAGCTGAAACATTCAATTAGCTGAGAAAGACCAATGTGCTTTTAACACATAGCACCTTACGACAACATATGACAATGGCACGAGGATGCATCTCCTTAAGTCTCCTGACCTGGGCACAACCTCGAGACATCTCCAGCTCGAGTGAAGTGAGAGTCAAGTGATTATGGTACCTTTGATTTCCATGTTGCTGAGTAAGCATCTGATCACATCTGACAACACTGTCCTTCAAATTAGAGGCCGGTGAAATGGGAGAAGGAAGCAGCGCGAAGCCCGAGGATGATTAGAAGGGAGAGCTGTGTTTCGGGTGACTCACCCCCTCCCCCCAAACAAGATAGTTTACTGGAAGTCTAAGGTGGGAGGGGCTTTCACTAAAGACATGTGACACTATAAGACCAATGGCTGGATACATGTGTTTTAATAGCTACTGTATTTTATGTTATGTGGCCAGGTTTGCTTTATAGGGGCGTGGGCAAATCAGACCGAGTGGGCTACTCTCTAGCCACCTGGGCCAACATTAACACCCATGTAGTGAGTACAGTTGCCATTTCTTTTTCAATGCCATGTTGAGCAATTTACCTGGTCTGGCTCCGGGAATACAAATGGACAGCACTGAATGATTCCTATTCCAAACTTTCAAAGGAAGATTGGAATAGGAATCAAAAGCATCTTCATTGTACAAATCATGAAATACAAGCTGTACACTGAATATGAAAATCCACACGACATAAAATCCATGGCCAATCTGAGGTTAAGTGTGTTGTGTGTGTCATGCTGACCTGGGCACTCTCAGCCTGCTCCAACATCTCCTCAAACTCCTCATAGTCTTCATCATCTGGTTCTGCTCCGGACTGCCGGGCCGCTCTGGCCATGAAGTACGGCGGCAGCTCCCCTATGGCCGTGCCTGCACCCTGTGGCCACATACACACTACAGCATGAGCGCTGGCTGTCCATGCGGCCATCAGGTTAGACTGCTCTGGACTATATCTGACCGTACCATTTACAAGATATAACCTGATCTTGCATACACCTAATACAAAAATGTGGAATTATTTTTTTTAGTAACCGCACCCTAAAATTTTATAATGCTATAAACTAAATAATAAGACTGAACCTCAATATTGCCATCCTAAGAAGTGTATTTTTGGATCACATGCATAAAAATGTGAATGTCTCAGCCCCTGCCCTCACTCAGCTCCTTGACTACCTTTACTTAGCTGCATGTTTCAAAGCTGTGCAGAGGGTGAAGTCACACTTGTGTGTACGACGACAACGACGTACATTAACACACAAGAGGCGTCTTAGTGAAAGCATTGCTCTCTGCCTTCTTCTGGAGCAGCGCTACTCACCCACATGCAGGCCTCCAAACGGACCTTTGACATGATGGACCAGAGAGATATGCTGTCCTCCAACCTGCCTCCCTGGGGACAGACTATCTGGTCTGGGTACGGGGGCTCTGGGAAATCTGTGGAGCCACACTCGTATGCTGCCAGGGTCACTGATGCTATATGAGGACCCTTGAAGCGAGACAGAGAGAAGTTATCGTGTGAGAGAGCACATCACATTCAACGTTACCTGACTTGTCCTTTGTTCAGATCTGTTGTGTGTTCAATATTATTGCATTATACATGCAATCGCGTGAGTAGATGCACAGAGCTGAATCATAATGTCTCCATGACAGGCTGGTATGTGGTGTCATATATCTGTGTACGGGTGGTTAGGCTTATCCACCTGGCCTAAGTGTCCCAAAGCCCACCTGAAACTAACACAGTATGACTGTTATGCCTCCGCCCAGACTGACAGAAGACAGACAGCACACAATTAGTCAGTGTTGACTAGTACTGTTAATCTCTCCCCTCCCGGCCTCCAGAGGTTACACAATACAGGCTTCTTACATGCACAATATGCCTTAACATGGAGATTTGTGAGGGAGCTCTAACAAGACAGGACCCTACTATCTGAAAAATAATTAAAAATGCTAAGAAAAATAAATCATGGATGCTCGCCAGTCGACAAGAGACACTATATGTAACAATGACCCAAAAGGTTTGCCTACCAGACATTAAAAGATACATTTCAAAATGTACCCATCCAATTCAAAATAATTCACCCAATGAGTACATATTTAAATGTATACATGTTATAATAGTAATAATACATACTATTATTATATTAATACATTTGGAATTTTTTATAAACATGATTTGGCAAGGCCAAGTTTGTGACCTGCCCAAATTACTGCGATGATATACATGCATTGGTCAAATCAATAATTTATAAGCATTTGGCTGTGTAGTTAGCGTCCCAAAGTGCATTCAACCACCACACTGCCTCCCATATACACTCAGACTCATTATGATTAATCCTAATAATATCATGCCTGTGACTGATTTGTCCCACCCAATGGCACCGTGACCTCACCATCTCTCTAGGGGGGCTGTTAATGCTCCAAGCTTGAGGTAAATCCATAATATAATTCTTTAGTAGGGGCTTGCGGTTTCTGGCCCTTTAGAATGAATTCGGGAATTTTCTGACCATGTTAGGATAAGACAAATACACATTCTAATGACACAATCCTTTTTATGTCCAAGTCACTGCTTCTTGAATACACTGGCAGCTCTGGGAAAATGTGAGACAACTGCAGATTTGTTTTAAATAAATTGTATGCATATTGTAAATGAATACATTTAAAACAAAATGTAATATAAAAGTACATATGTTAATAAAAAAAACAAGTATAAATAGTAAAGCCAGAGAAACTGCTGCAGTGGTCTCTTAATTTATTCCACAGCTGTACCTGCGGTGCAGTGGTTCACAAAGCACATGGACAATTTCAATTTATTTTTTGTGAAAACTTAAATTCAGGAACAAATATATTTAATATATTAAATACTGAATAAAAACATAAAACCAGGCCTATTTCTAAATCTAGATTATTTCACAACCTTACTTAAATTACATGGTCACAATGGACAAATGTTTTCTACTTTAGTGTTATGCCACCAGTAACTACATTTTTGTTTATTAAGTGTGTTTTAGGCATGATATAAATGCAATTCCCTATAAATCCAGGGAGGGATTTCTAAAGATTGTGGAAAGTTCTAAAGCATCAAAAGCCATTTAGGCACACTTGTTATTTTAAAATACATAAGGTTGTTCCATATTGGGGTGTGGAAATACACTTTCACAAAGAGAAGGGAGATGTGGGGAAAGGCAATGAGGTCACACCTACTCAAGGGGTGAGATGACTCGGCATGAGACATGCACACACGAACACTATGGACCACAAGGCTGGCTTTACCAGCCGAGTGTTACACACAATGGAAACCAATGAGAAGTACTAGTCATTAAGCATTCACACAGTACTGTGCAGAAGTCAGAGATTTCTGTTTAATTGTTGCAATTTCCAGTGAAATGGCCATTCAGAACAGATTATTATTGTCTGTGTTGAAGCGCACATCATTTTATTTTGGCCATTTCCGTTGCTTTAAGAATGAAGAGAGACAGGATATTGGTATCCTCAATCCATAATCTACAGTAAAGGCTTCTTTACCTAAACAGCCCACCAGCAGACACTTTCAATGAATATGCATTCATGACAATACATTTTAGATACGATTTTATCTGCATGTTAAAAGATTTTGTGTAATTTTGTGTAAAATGGACGTTTTCTGCATTATTGTATGATAAAAGGAATATCAGAACGTGACTTGAAAGACAGGAAAATCGTGGTCTCAAGACATTCTCACAGTACTGTAAAAGAAATAGGTGGTAATATTAATAAGAAAAAGTACAGCACTGCAATGTTTCCACCACTTTCATTAAAGTAGAACATAAGAACAAGCTAATCAACAGAAGGCAGACTCAGTCTGCTTTGCCATTGCCCTTTTGCTAAATAGTGTCTACCACAAAGCTATGAATGTGACTAAGACACATATAATGTCAGTACAACTGTTAATCAGGACCAAATGTCACTCGACTGGTTGTTTTAATGTAGGTGACAAATGGAAGGACTATGACATAATCTAATTATCTTGCATCAATACAAGCACTTAAAAAGACAACAGAAAGAGTATGGTGCCACCCACTGGCCACTATTGGAACATATGCACACTTAGATTGTCCAAACAAATAATATATTTTACTATACAGGGCTAATTAAAATTTATTTCTAAAAATAAATGTAGAAATGTATAACTAAAATGTTAAGATACTTTTTTTATGTCTGTAGTTGGGAAATGTGTTGTGATTTTTGAGACTAACCAAAGTAATGTTTTATGATATTATCTCTCATATTCTGAAGTTACTCATATGATATGCAGAATAAAATTGTTGTGAATAAAAATGTATATGAACGAGTGCTTAATTCACAGCAAACATCAGCGAGAGAACTAAAATTTTTGTTAAGAAAACTACAGTCAAACAGTTTAACCATATTTCAGTTCCTCATTAATTATTTTATTATTATTTTAATTATTATTTTAATCTAGCTTGTTTTCAAACATGCCATATCTGTGTTTTAGTAATGTATTCTTGTGGAATGCACACATTTAAGTATTTCTTTAAAAAAAAAATTGTGACAAATATATGTACGGCATTTGGCAGATGCTTTTAATCAAAGTGACTTACAAAGATAGTTGTATGTTATTAGATCTGTAGATACAGTAAAACTATTGTTAATTCAATTTTATGAACCTAAATATACAGCACGTATGGGATGTGCCAACATCAATATATAATATCAGCCTCTTGTCTGTATATGAAGTGATTTCTCACCAGATACAGGAGGAAGGTGTGGAGACCAGTTCCAAGACCTACGGAGGAAAGGATTCCAAGTCCTACCCAGTAGGCACACCATACAAACTTCTTCTCTAGGTACTGGACATACTGTGATGGGAAAAAGACAGGGGGACACTTTTGAATTTCCATTTCAATAACTATGATGCAACAATCAAATAATACGTAAAGCTAGTTACAATCAGCAAACACACGTCACATTATCTACAGAGATGACTTCTCTTCGGAGAATGCCATTTTGAGTAAATCAAAAGTGATTTATCTTTAACCTTTAGTCCTCCTAAATGGGAAGGAGCAGTTATGTTGATTATTAACATCGCTATGACAAACAAATCAATAACGGGACAGAGAATAGGCCTTACTCTCTGGTGTGTTCCCTCAGTGGAGTAGGCAACGGATAAAACAGAACACAGAACCAAGAACAAGAACACTGTGCCTCGTCGATGCCACAACCTGGAAGTCAGGGGACATAATAAAGGTCAATTAAGATCTGATGTAAAAAGTAAAACACTGAAAGAACAAGAATATTTACGCTGCTATGTACACACTATACTATGTTATAGGGGCACCAGTGGCACAGTGGGTCAAGCCAAGCAGCAGGTGAAGAACCTGTTGCCTCGTGGCTAAGTGTCCTCCTTGCTGACGCCACCATATGCATATGAATGTATGTGGGAATGGGTGAATCTGAGGCAATGTGCAATGCTCTGAGTGGCAGAACATTTGGAAAAGTGCTATATATTGTAAATTCTGTTTACCTGAATAAATTATAATAGGAACATCATTACCACACAGGATATCATAATGCATGGCTAACTACAGCTAGATAAATATCAGTCAGAACAGACCATTACCCAAACAGCTTTATATTATGTTTTCATTGGGGGTAATATTTAACAGGTGACATGTAACAAAGGTCACAACTTAAAATTCATGAACTCCAGGTCACAGAACTACTTGAAAACACATATTTCTTACTGTGATGTCCACTCCTTTAGCTTGATGATCGTTTCTAAGAGGAAGAACTGTAATGTGGTGACCGGCCTCCTCCATAACACAAGAGACAGACGTTCCTCCTTGTCCTTCTGTCTCTTCTCTCTTACCAATGAGTCTGGATCACATAAACAATTAGCATTATAAAGACTTGATGTCACACTTTAATAGCAATAAGGACAAGAGCAGAATGCATTTTGTATGTAGCAACTCAGAAGTAATTAAAACTTGTATACAATATACAATAACATATGCAGTAGCGTTACACATTTAGTTTTTGCTAATAAGAAGAGCTAATATCAAGCACAATATAACGTTGCTTTGTCAACGCCTACAATTGTTTTATGCTAATGTTGCTTTGTTGTTAAGAAATCTCAAAATCCAAGTTGGCAGTTCAAACTTACCTGTATAATTCCCATTCTGTTTGTTTTTAGCCACAGAGCGTTTTTGGGGTTGTTCACGGCTTGCTCCATTGGCTGCCATGTCGATAACCGTTCCCTAAGATGACAAGTATCTAAATATGTAATTTTGTCACAATAATTCTCTAAACGAATGTTTAACTGCTGTTCACTTTCTGCACGACAAATATGATATGTACTGTGTTGTGTCACTTCATAGTTCACTGGTGCAATCCTTATCGGCTTGTAGTAAAGATAAATGTCAGGCAGACAGTATGACCCATCTTAAACGGTGACTACGGTACGGTACTGTAACCAACACATTACCGTACTGTTATTATACCGACAAACAGAAATGTAGACAAAAAAAATAAAATTACTTGATGACAACAACACAAACACTGTTAATTGTAGTTTATTAAGATTAATGCCATTTATTGCATGAAATGTTAATGACAAATACGAGTGCATTCTTCTTAACGTGCTAAGGCTAACCGGTCAGACAAGCTAAGCACTTAGGTTCCGTACAGTAAAAGATTTATTAAGTCGAATTGAAGACCTTAAACTTAATAACAAATGACCTTATATATTAATGACTATGTAAAATGTTTCCATTGTCAATGGGTATAAATAATAGTGATGAAGCCATGTAATAAATGTTAAATAAAGCAGTTTGTTAAAATGAAATGCTTACTTTTCCTGTCCTCTTCACCCGGAAATAAATAGAATGCTCATTTAAAAAGTAAGAGCTCAGTAGCTGTGTGGCTTGTATATTGTTTCTGACTACGCCAATAAACGACTGTTATTGTGAAATCGACATAACCGTAACCCATGATGAGTTCGTCCAATCATAGGTTGACAGATTTTCTAAAAATATGGATGTAATACAATGCTAATTTCATGAGTCATAACCTTTTTGATAACCACTTGTAACAACCATATTTAATGAGTTATTAAACTGACAATATGGGTTGGTTGATACATTTATTAGTTGTCAAAGATGACAATATACATTTCACCATTATTCTGATTACATGTGTACTCAAAATACAGAAAATAATCTGATTCATAGCGTGATTACATTAAGCAGTTGCTCACGTGCACGCCTAGAAATGTAACCTGAAATAAACCATAAAACACACACACCGCATATACAGAAATTGAAACTGAAATAACCCATAGTTTATATAAAATAATGACATAACAGTTGCATTTTAAATTAATTGCTAATTAAAATGTGTTGTATACATGTTTCCCAATAAAACCTTCTTCTTTTCACATCAGTCAAATATTGACCATAATATCTGATCCTAACAATCAACCAGCTTTTGAAAATCAAAGAAATGCTCTCAATGAACTAATACTGTAATCTGTACAAAACATGGATAGCAATATCACAAAACATAAGCAAAAGATGATGAAAAAGAAACATGAAGTTCCCTGGTTGACCGACTGCTGTAAGTGACCATTTATTTTTCACACTGATCAAAGGAAACATTACAGCTTATAAAAAAAGCCCAGGCAAATCTAATAAAAGTAATTATAGGCCCTCACCAAGTATATGGCTTGCACTATTTCTAGACAGTACTCTTGAGTCGTGATTCAGAAGTCCCCTTGATATCTTATGACAAGTGACTGAACTCACTCATCATAATGAAGAGAAGAGAGGAATTTATCTACATCCAAATCATCGGGGAAGCAATCCAGGACTTTCTTCTGTTTCTAGAGAATTAAACAAATAAATCAGATGAATAAACATTTCATAATATTAGTGGATCAGCAATATATTTAATGCTTGAATGCCAATTAAAGTCAGAAACATAGAAAAGCAGTTAGGTTGGCGTCAGAATCAGACTATTGTGTTTTGATTCAGATTTCTTCCAATGTTACAAAGTTTGGCTGTATGTAAAATAGTTATGCGTGTTCACCTTTTCCTTCTTTTTGCTGCTCGATGAGCGCTTCGATTCTTTCTTGGCTGGTGGGCTTGAAGGGGTTGTTGACTGCTTGCGCTTCTTGGATTGCTTTGAGGTTGTAGGAGACTTCTCCCCAACCCCCTCCTGGCGCAAGCTGTCCTTCAGCGGGGTGCCCGTCCTGGCGATGGCGGCGCGCGACAGGATCATGAGTGTGTGAGCAGCCATGTTGATGCTATTCTCACTTCCAGTCTCACTGGCTGGGCTGCAGGTGGGCAGCTCTGGAGTGGCAGGGGGAACCAGCCGCCTGGGCGTTCCCTCTCCATTGGGTCTTTGTCGAGCGGGGGTCCTGGGGGTCCTAGGGGTCCTCGGGCAGTCGATGAAGTCTTCCTGGATACGACCAGGCCTCGGGGTCCGGGGGAGGGGGAGGTCTGATGAGGCCGCACCTGATTTCCTGGCTGGTGAAGAGGAAGGGTTTAGTCCCTGGATGTCCTGCAGCATCTCAGCAGCCTGTTTGGCAAGAGAGCTGGTCTTAGAAGGGGTCTTGCTAGGCTGAGGGGCCTGGGTGGACGGGGTGGCGGGCGGAGGAATGAGCGCTCTCGCTTGTTGTTCTGCCCTGCTGCCCTCCACCTCGTTTTCCTTGTTAGCCGTCACGCTAGGGGATTCCTGAGAGGAGCCTCTCTTCTCTTGACGCCCCTCGCGGGATTTCGCAGGAGCTTTCTCTGACGTTTCTCTCTGATCGCTATCCTCGCCCTCTTTTCCGCTTCCCGAAATCAATGTAGAGTCAGCAGACGGAGCTCTAGACTGATGAGTGTCCTTGGCGTTTGCACGATCGTCCTCCTTCTTACTGCGCACCTTGTCCAGCGATTTGGATCTCCTTCCTAGTTCTGACTCACTGGAGGACTGAGCCATGTCTACCGTAGTGGCATCTGCAAACTGAGATTTCTGGTTGAGGATTTTATGATCCTGCTTACGAGGAGTTTTTCTAGCAGATTCGTTCTGCTGCTGTTGTGGAGGCTGAGGGCTCTCTGTCTCTTTCACTAACCCAGCTTGTTTATCACCTGTGCTACTCACAGGCTCTGTCTTCCTTTTGGGCTTGTTCCCAGTCAGGATAGCAGGCTTTGTTCGAGACACCCGCTGGAGTTTGGCCTTCTCGGGCAACTGAACACAACTTGACACAACGCTGTGTGTGGCTAGATCAGTAGTGGATGCAGTGGTTTGAGTGCTACGTAATGGCGGCGTCTCTGCAGACGAGAAGCAGAGCATCCTTCTGTGACCGGGGCTAGAGCCTGCTGGGACTTTGAGCAAACTAGTGCTTTCTGCAGACAGCTGAGGTGGTTGGCCTATCTTATTCGCCATAGTTTGATCAGCTGTTCCTGTTTTTCATGATGTTAAAAGGGAAAACAAAGCCAGCTCAGTGAACCATTAAAGTGGGTAACATTGAAGATGCACTGTATGGTAGTGATAAAGCACAACATACCTGACACAGCTGACTTTTTTAGGGTCACTCTGGATTTTGGTTTGATGGTTTCAGGTTGCTGAAGTGGAACTTGGCTTGGCATAGCAAAAAGCTTAATTGTATAAAGAGAATAAAATACAATGAAATGGTGGAAATTTGACTAAAATAGCTTTGAAATGTTTTTTTACAACAACGCCATGTTACCTGATTTGAAACCATCTGAAACTTTCCCCCTGTGTTTTGACCAATAACCGATACAGGCAGCATCATGGGCTGAACAGGTGACCGTAAGACGAGCGCTGATCCTGAAAAGGCAGAATTGAAATTAATCGATCTGATTTGACTGATCGGACATTGTAATGTCATTCCCAGACCAGCAGAGAATTTAACATCTGCTTGAACAACTGATGCAAAGAAATCAAATAATTTTCATAATAAAAAAATAAAAAAACAGTAAATAACTCCCACTTGGTTCTTGAGACCATACTTAAAGTGTGAATTCTAGTGTAAGATGATGTTTGTGTTCCCTCATACCTGTAGGGTAGCCCTGAGCACGGGGTGGCGTAGCCAGAGAATACTGGCTGCTTGGTAAAGGCGATCCCTGGGAGAGTCCAGCAGATACCAACAACCGCCTGGCTTGAGGGTCTGCAGCTGATGGGTCCGTCACAAGGATGTAGCTGGCAGTGGCACCAGGAAGCCCTGGGCTAGCACTGTCCACAGGTAGCTGGATAACGTAACTGGGTTGAGCTTGCGATGTGCCCGCTATAGCCGTGGTGGTGGCTACACTAGGTTTCCCACAAACGGCGTTAACCTCCAACGCTGTCGGCTGGAGGACCTCCGATGTCTGCAGGCAGCTAACTGCCCGGGCGGTCTCGTCCTGATGTGGTGTCCCCGGGACCTCAACAAGGGCCTTAGCGGGTGACCGGGCTGGGGAGGAGAGGAAGATGGTGGGTATTTTCTCAGCTGAGATGCTGGAAATTGCACGAGTCAAGGCCTTGTCGCACGAAGGCGGCTCTTCATCATCGCTGATGATGATCTGTAGGGAGACTATATTACTGCCATCAACTGCACCTTTGCTCGAAGGTCTGGGGTCAGCACTTGGAGGAATCGGTGTTGCTGGTGCAGAAACAGAAACAGATGTCTTTGGAGAAGCCACCATTTGTTGGGGACTTTTCTGAATGTAGGAGCTTGTCTCCTTGGCAGGAGACAGGTTAGCAGTTTGCGGAGGAGCTTTAGTTGATTCATCTGGCAAAGTTGTGGAAACACTAGTTACAGGAGCAGTAGGCGGAGTCCCTTTGTCAGCATCACGTTGTTCGGTTGTCTTCTCTTGGGAGTCTTTTCTTGAGTCTAGTGTCGCTTGATTCTGAGGTACTTGGTTCACATTACATATGGAAGTAGCTTCCGCCGCAGGAGGCCCAGACACATTGTCCACCGGGGGTGCTGTGGCCGGTGCACTGCAAGCGGAGGAGGTAGAGGCACGGCCCTCTGTGGCGTGTTCCAATGCGGAAAGGTGAGGGGGAAGGGCATTCAAAGGCTCGTCCACATCCATGGGTGCTGCAACGTCACTGGCAGTGACCGCAGGATCTAGTTCAATTGTTTTTGGGTGCACTGTAGCAGGTGCAGGTCCTAGCTTTATCAGCCTGGCTGATGTGTTCTCGAGTCTCGACTTGCCAGTGGGGCAAAGGTTTACTTTCTTTGAAGAGCTGGGGGCAACGGACTTCCTGGTTTTTCTGGCCTTAGCCTCCTGTTTAGATCTCACCTTCCCTGGTGCAGAATCTAGACCACTAGCAGCCTCCCTCTGTGTGCCACCTGTGCAACCACATCCAAGAGTCAATAAGCAATCCAAGTGTGAAAATGACATTACAATCAATTACATAGAAGAGCAATACCTGGGTCATTGTGACAGGGACGGTCTGCAGACGGAGGCTGCGCTGAATCGCTCTCTTCAGGGATAGTGTTAAGATCTCCACCTCCTGGTTCACCCTCAGTTATTCTGGATCGATCTGCAAATTCAGTCATTAAGAGTATTTCTGTCAAATGTGGCTTTCAGATATTCTAGAGATCTACTGCACACATTAAGAAGATAAAGACAAAGCTTACTGCACTCAAAGAGGTCAAAGAGAGCCTGGAAAGCAGGGTCAGACTCCGTCTGCTCTAAAATGTCATGGATGGCATCATCACTCATGTGAATTTCTCCCTGTGTGGACGACGTCACAAATGAACATTACAATTAAAATAACCAAAACATTAGGGGAACTCTCCTCCTCACCCCCCAGACAGAGAAAATGTGAATGCATGTTTAGCGCTTTTGTGACCAAATTCTAATTGTGACGAGAGTTTAAAAGATATACTGATCATTCACCAATGTGCTAATAATAATAATAATAATAATAATAATAATAATAATAATACATTAATAAGAAAATTAATACTGGATGTATTCCCTGATTATAACAAACTATTTGACTAAATAATTTAATAAACTTATTTTGTTTGAGACAATATATGGTCTGAACAAAAGCCACAGTATGTTTGGAACCTGTAGTCCTAAGATCTCATCGATAGACTGGTCTGGATCCACTGCACTGCACATTGCCTTTGATGTTTGAGGTGTTGGATCACTGTGGAGTAAACACATTGTGCATCACTGATATATAAAAATTTATAAAAATCATCCCAACCCATAATCAGAAGGAAGAGAATCAAGAATGTTATATATAAATTTATTTATAGTCATTTACCTCGCAAGAATTTTGTTTATGTTTTCAGCAAGCTTCTCCTGTAACGATCTGTCACCCAAGATCTTCTCACGGGCATTTTCTATCACCAATTGCTATGGAGATTTCATTTCAGAAAACTATTAATTTGCCATTTCTTTTACACTTTTCTAGGAAACACCATCAAATGGGATAATCACTTAAAACGTTTATAAAGTGACACCACAAGGTCATCGCTAAAGAACATGTTTACTGAAGGACCACTCACAGGGAAGTTCTCATCGCCAGCCTCCTCAGGCTGGGCTTCCACAGCCAAGCTACTAACAGCCATAGAAGTTCTTCCGGTGCCACTGGAACCACTCAGACCACTGCCTCGCCTCCTGGGAGAGTCCCTGTAAACGGCACAATGGATCAGAATGCAAGGTAGAGTAGTCTACTGCTGATATAGCTCACATCAGAGCCGTGTAAAAAAAAGAGTTGCGTCATCTCCGCTCACTCCAATGGACAGTGTTTTCACAGCACTGGCGGATCGTGCAGCCTCAAAACAGTTCCCGGAAGTTAGCTGCAAACACTAAAAGTACCATATACATTTTATTGTAAATTGAAATCGGTGCATTTATTGACTAACTAACAAAC
>JAODTR010007778.1:0-10105 GCA_025399935.1 Amblyopsis rosae | reverse complement strand
TCTATCAGAACACCAAGATTACGCACTTGCGCTCTGGTTTTTAGGGCCCGACTGTCCAGCTCTTTAATAATACTTGTATGGAATAGTTAACAATATAATTTTAAAGAAGTTTTGGGTCGATCAAAGGCAAGCTTTCTCAGCGAACTAATCAAATGTAAGGTGGAGTGTATTGTTTCTAATTCAAAAAATGTAATTCGTGTCGGCGATCTTTGTAAGATGCTTTTGCCAGTCGTGCTGCTATTTGGAAGCAGAGACTATGGCTATACCAAAGAGTATCAGACGCTGTATGATATGTATGTATTGCCTGACATGAAAAAGATTGCTATGTACGTGGGTGTCAACCTGCACATGTGATATTTGCACAAGCAAATATGATATATGGGTTTAAATTGGTTTGACTTTGAAAAATTGTTTAATTTGGGCACTGCTTGTTAGATTATATTAATAGCCGAGAGTCTTGGCGATCCAGGCGTGCATAATAATAGCAACCACACATGTATTTTAACAAATGGGCTTCACTCAAAGAGTTGGGGGGTGGGGGAGGGCGTGACACCGCCCGCGATGAAGCTCGGGATGAAGAGATTAATATTCTGCACAGCTACCGTAACACGCATGGATGTATTATAAGAACGGTACAAAGTCTGGACAAAACAATTGCGAAGCGCGCAAATAAGTGAATGGGAGTTAGTATGGTGACTTCATCTGGACCCGTAGCCTACATTTCTCCAGTCACCCAAATAGCCTCACTCTCCGACGTACCTACAACTAGAAGCTAGACGGTTTTAGCCATTTGCTAGTGGGACACGTTACATTATGAGCTAGATAATGTCTGCATGTTTAATATCAATTCTGATAACTGGCGATGGCTCATGTAAACACCAGACCCGATTCGGTGACATCCCATATAAACAGGTAACCCGAAACTTTCAATCGTAAAGATTCCATTCTGAAATACTAATAGCCAGCTAGTGTTAGATTTGAGCCTTCTTAATACCACATTAAACAACAACTGACTCCTTCAGTTTGCTTTTCATTTGGAGTTATCATAATTACTAGCAGGAACACAGCTGTCTTGTCTCCCAGCTAACAGGAGAGAGAGATAGAACCCCAACCAATCAGCTTAAATTTGACAACAGTGATTTCATTTTCCATTCAACACATTTTCAAGCCGAACATTTTTGGGTAAATTTATTTGTTAGAGTAAAATACATCTGCACGTTTACTATATCTGCAAGTAGAAAACAGTGTTCTTATCATTGCTATATGATGCTCTGGATCAGACACACCGATAGCATGGATGAAAACCCTCTTTTGTAGTGTGTCAGTATAGGATAGACGGCCATATTTACTGTCGCCTTAATTGTCTATAGGGTAATTAATATAAAAGAACTATAAAATTATATAATTAGAAAACTAATAATTATAATATTAAATGTACAATGCGGAACTTGTTGGAAAACTAAACGACACAACTCTGGCTGTTTACAGGTCTTGTAAATCTGTCAAATTAGTAGGCTTAAAATAAATATCACATTTTAAATGAGTAAATAAATCAGTGCGCTATTGTCGCACCGGAATTTACGGATACTTGTGAGTGACAATGCTAACAGCCAGTAGGAAAATGAAAGTATCGCATCTGAAATGTCAGAGGGTTTCAGATATGGCAAGCAGTTTTAACATTTATTCACTAGAGTTGACTATCCGGAATTTATAGAACAGATATCTGCATTGTAATTTTAACTAGTTGTAATGAATTGTGACTAGCCATAATTTTGATTCAATATATCTACAACGTCATTTTGAATGACGTGTTTTATCTGTATTTCCACATTTGGATGTAAATACTACTTCTACAGTAGGTCTAATCTCTACTATTTTTGTACAACAGCCGTTTCATTCACCCGAATGCCTTGAGTGTGGTCTTGGAGTGGTGTTACTAAAGTTCACACATACTGTACAGTAGTCTGTGCTTTTATTTCCTGGCATTTCCTCTAACCTATTTATCCTTTGGCATGGAACATTACACAAATATAACCAAGACAAGATAATCTTGTCACTGCACGGGTACATACAGTACACAAACTCAGGAGATTGTGAAACACTTCTGTTCTTGGGTGTTGCCCTCTGCCAGCAGATGTTTAGGTGATCAACAATCTCTCAAGCATGGCGAAGGCTTTGTAATGTGGCTCAGGATACTAATGACAACATCATGGTTCACAAAATCGTAAGGGTTTATGGGAAAGCCACGATTGCTCAGTGCATAAATCAGGGCTTTTTTGTGCAACATTATAGCATTCACTGGGAAGGGAATGCTATAATTCTGATCTGATTTATATAGGAGCTATGATCTTCCAGAATCAAACGGGGCCTTGAGAGCTTGTAAACATTATATAAGTGAGTGAAGTGAAATGAAACGGAAAGACTGATATTATTAATTAAAGCCCTTCACTTGTGAAATTATGTATAGAGTATTGTGAGTGACAATGTTATTAGCCAATGAAAATCTACTGCCCCACTTCCTGATAGCGATGTATCAGACATTCTATTCTTTGATGGAGAGCTGATGAACGGAAGAGGCTGAGACTAATCATCCCCTCTCAGGAATCAGAACTTTTTACGGCGTAAACAGACTCCAATTCTATTAGCATGTCTAGCTAATCTCTATTAGCATGTCTAATCAGTCAAATCAGTTTGTAACAAACAATCTGAAGCACTCAAGAGGGTAAAATACCATATGTATAAAAAGCCTATAATAGATCTTGGCTATACAATCATGCTGTCATTACCATGCACCAAAAGATCAAATCAGGAAATATACTGTAAGACGTGTCCGTCCATTGTCAGGAGCAAAACATAGATAACCAGATTAGGTTAATTCACATTTACATATACATACAAAATAGTGTACCATTTATTTATTGACAAAAGGTGTGTTTGATGTTATGTCAACTCTATCTCCCCTTCTCTCTTGCCCCCCCCCCCACACACACTCTATTACTAGATATGATTTGTGGCCCTTACCAATGCAGTGTGCCATACACTTACTGAAGACCGAGCTGTCATGCACCCACTGAACCGGGCTGTCTGTTTGCGTGATTTATTTCAGTTTAATTGCCCAACTCCAATATTAATAGGTATTCCCTGCTGTGCTGTAATCCTGTAAGAAACACATTGCACATGCAGCATACAATCTATGCAATTTTTTTCTCTCATATTGAAGTGACTTTATAATCCATCAGAGTAAATACAAATGTAATTTCCCAGGGCAGCGGGAAGACAGGATGTGAATAGGCCTCTGTTTTCTACCTTACTTCTCCGACTGTGACATCTCAAACACTAAATCCAAAGGTGTGTATGCCAGAGCTGCTATGCGTTGAGACTTAACTGGGGATTGGCTTGAATATACTGTTTAGATGCTGCATTATTTTCATTTGCTGAAATGTAGGCTATTGACATTGTTGTCAGGCCGGGCTCATAATAATAATAATAATAATAATAATAAAAATAATACAACAGGTTCCTGTTACAAATTGACACGGCACGGTAAGTTGATTTCAAGATGCAAATATTTGCTGGTTTATTTAATAAGTTAACAGCGTGAGACTGTTCTTTATAGCTTACTCTACACTTAACAGATAGGACCCCCTGAAGCGGCTCTGAATATGCCTGCTCATAATGCAACCGTTTCAATGAAAACTAAAATGCGCTAGTATGCATTTATGCATTTATGTATTATTGGTAGTAATATTTGGAGGTAAATGTTTCTCACACTGAAAATCCAAGAGGTTTGCCCTTTCAGAGAAAGTGCTATCCTCTGGCTATATGCATTGCTTTCATTTGCACCAGTGGGCCACCTTGACACAAAAGCCTGTTCCCTCATGGGGCTGTAGCACCCACTAATGACAATGACTTAGATATCCCTGATTCTGAGTAAAGAACACCGTTTTTTTTATTGTTAATTTAGAAGGCAGGCAGTCCGAGACAAATCCACTTTGTATTGATTCCTGTGTGTTCTAAAGGGGACAGCCCATGATCAGTGTCGGGGAAACCAACATTACTAAACAGCTGATGTTTAGTTTGAAACTCTTGAGGTTCTCTTCCTGCTATACCTCCACTCCTCTTTGCTTATCTCGTCAGCCCTCAACCACGCGGTTGACGTTAAAGTCTTGTGCCTGTTGGTTCTTTCTCACTTAAGTGTGTGTGTGTATTATGCATGTCCTCACATGTTTACATGCGAATGCTATTATCTCTAGTCCTTTCAAGGGTCAGCTGTGTAAAGACATCGTAATTAGTTTGAGTTTGTTTTATGGAAATTATATTTTTCTAACGATTATTATAAATTGAGTATAACTGCTGCAAGTTTGCATCTGCGACTTGCTCCTTTTAATCTCTAGTGTTAATTACGTTTAGGCAAACTAAGAAGCCCAACTCCTAAGAAACAATTTTGTATATACATTTAATGTACGTTTATTGGCTCAATGTCTAATTGTCCAAGCTTTTGTAATATACACTGGAACACCAACACTAAAATATATATTCAAAGACTTATTGATAAGCAGCTCTCTGGACTGTATCCAGCTGTGTATTTCTTGTTAGTAGTAAAACCCTTTGGACTTTGTCTTTGACCAGCAACAGTTTTTGAGTTAATCTGCTACCCTGATTGGCTGTTTCTCTTCTTTGCCTTTGCCTTCAGATAACATACTATAGTCACAGGTTTCTTGAATGCCACCCCACTATGATTGAGCCTAAATCTTCATTGTTGGTGTTTTTCTATTTACAGAATGGTCACATAATTGTACATAGAATATAATGTTTCTTTGATTAAGGGCTAACATTGGCACTTGATTAATTAAAGGCAATTATGGGACATTTGGTTAATTATGGTTTAGTATTTTATTTTGTGTACGCCATGGAGAAATTGCCTTGTTGTTGCAATAGAATTATAGGCAGTATGATACGAACAATAGTGGTAGAATAACAGAAATCTAGACATAACGATCTTGGATATTGTTTAAAAATACAGTAGGCATACATTAGTTGTGCCCTTGAAATGGAAGTACAGATTTGTACAGAAATGTTTTTTCATTCAATATAGTATATATGTGTGTTGAAAGATATTAAGCTACAGTGGGCTCATCCCACAAATAGAGGGGTGATAACCAAAGTGACATTTTGGGTGAAATATATATATATATATATATATATATATCAAATTAAAGATCTATTTGAGCTCTTTCTACAAAAGGGCACAAGTAAATTCTACATCATTGAAGAGTTATTGATTATAAACCAAAAGACAGTTGGACCCAAAATGGCATATCTGCACTTACGCCCTTTTAGCATTGTGGAACAAGACTGTGGAAAGGACTTTTTATGTTTTATTATATTACAATGGATTGTTATTTCTTTTAAACTATGTTTATTTCATATTGCCATCGGATAGGCTGATAGTTTGATATGCAAAGTGGAATCAAACATTGGTGCCAAAAGACGCATGTGACTTTTCAAACTTTGTTTTGGCCCTCCTGTAAAGTTGGTGAAACGTCACTTAAGCCCCTCTTGTTCTCACCCCTCGAAATGCATGTTCCTTACAAATGTGGCACCATTTAAAATGGAAATAATAAGGCTTTCCAATAGTATAAAACATATTGCCAACAAGCATTGTTACAACAAATACATCATCTAGCAAACACACGTCCTGACTTTTTGGGTTATGTTTGGGTTGATGTTTGAGAGAGCAGAGTCCAACTGCCAACTTGACAACATTGTCAAGACAAATATATTTCAAAACCATTAAGAAACTGACTTTGCCTTGTGTGAAATGTATTCCCGTTTCCCGCGCAAATTTATTTGAAATATCAGCAATAACTGCTTGCCAAAAAGTATTTAGTACTATAGATTTGTATGTGTGGAAACCTGGTTCCTGGTCGTTGTTGTTTCGTATTCAGGACAACCAGGTAATGCATCCTGTATGCTCTTTGCCTGCTACGGTGCCTCCGGTGAGATGGATGGCCTTGGCAAATTGATTGCTACCAGAGGGAAAACATTCAAATCATCCTTTCCAGGCCTGCCAGTCAGCCTTTTCTTTATGGTTAATGGACTTGGTGGCAGATGTGATATGATAAAATCAAATATTTTACCTGCATTGATATTTCCCACTGAGGAGAAGAATTGGGGGCAGGTGACAGAAATATTTTTATGGGCAAAGTAAGAGTAATGTCTTGGAGCTGTGAGGTCCAATTGGTCTGGGAGGGGGGTAGAAATGGGGCAAGTATATCAATCAGTGCCAGTAGAACATATATATTCAGAGCCACCCGGGGTTATTTATTTTGAGGGTGCACTGTGGTCAGAACCCAAAAGTACAGTCTTTTCCCTTAGCTGTTTCATATCCCTTTTATAGGTTCAGTGACAGGTGACACATGATGCCAATTGCCGTTAAAGCAAGTAAGCGATAGCAAGCTAATACTCTTTTGCCAATTTCACCAAATATCTCCATGCATTTCGCTAGCTTACCATTCTCTGTGTGTGCTGAAACAAATACTTTGGTACTTCTACACAGCCCTGGCTTGGTAAACAGGAACACAAACAAAGTGGTGCAGACTGCTCACCTCAACAATATCATAGCCATGGCAATGTGTTTCCAATGTGTGGGGTGGAGCTTCTGAGAGAGCACACTATACTAGGGCATTGAAGGGAGAGGTGTTTTGTTTTAATATGAGTTTGAGTTTAGCAAGCATTCCTTTAAAGTGTATGACTTTCTGCCACAAGATGTCAGACTAGAGCACCAGCATCTCAGACCAAAACAAATGCTTTGTGGGCCACACACACACTAACATGCACGCATGGCTTGATTGGCTCTGAAAACAAATGTTACGGCCTGGCTCATGGGCCGTAAACCAAACAAATCAAACACTTAACTAACAAACAGAATAACAATAGAATGAGGTGTGAATGTCTGTAGGTTTAAGTACTGAATATAGGTGGTGCGTGTTGCATGCTAACCAAACTAAGACGCTAACCAAACTATGAAACTAACCAAACTAAGAAACAAAAACCAAACAGCATGTGTGGTGCCAGGAGAGTCACCCAGACAGTGTGCTGCACACACCTATATAATTGATATGCCCAGGTGTACTTAATTTGCTGATTAGGGCCTACCCAGCCAATAAGGACCAGAGGCCTGCTGAAACCAGGCAGGGCCGTCACACAAAGAACAGAGGAGCTCGTATTACAGCACACACAGAGGTAGTGTGATGTCATTCTCTGCTCACTATATCTTTACATAGGAAATAGTTGCTGCTACATTAATGTTGCTGCTACACACAATTGTACTCTATTGTAGGCTATAGCACAGCTAGGTATATAATGGAACTGGACAGTTAAAATGAAATAGTAAATTGCACACTGTATGTGTTAGTAGGGTACACGGCAGCTCAAATACATCTGCTAGCGCACTACTTTATTAAATTCACTGTGACTCCTGTGAATGTTTTACTGCACGCATAAGGCGGGAAAACACCGTCCTTGATGAAAGGTTCATGTGAGTATACACTTTACTGATGTCAGCACATTCTAGCATTTATATAACGTTTTTTTTTTTGTGGGACCCTAAATGCGTTTCTCTCGGATTTACCTTTCGAAGCACTTCAATCAAACCTACATATAGGGCCTACATACAATATTTGCAGCAATTTCCCCGATTGCCACTTTCTTCAACTGGTGTTTGTGTTGCTAATCTAGCCCGGAGCGTATGGCGCAGTCTTACATGCGCTGCATCATGAGTATATGTAATTAGATTATATGACCATACATAAACGTAGAGTAGAACTACAGTGGTGGTAATGGTTTCTGACACACAATTTTGCTTCATATATTTGTTTTAATGAACACTTTATACTTAGATTTTACCGTAATTTGTCTGGTTTGTACATGACTCAGACTGAAATTAATACACTTGAGCAATCAAACCTCACATCTAGGTCACTCTTCATTAATTAAAATATAATGCATCCTAATATAATCCTAATATATGCGACTATTTTGATGCGCTATGAATAATGATCCTGGCTTCTGTCCACGATGCCAACGCGTCGTGAGCACAGGGACGGCTGTTTTGCTGAGTATCATCTGGCTTGTTTGTTATTAATGATAATGTTGCCATGACGCTGGCTAATGTTCTCCTGGGAATGCGGCGAAGGGTAAAGTCAGCTGGCTGTACAACAAGCGCAGCAATGTTAAAGGCTGACACAGGCAAACAGCGCTCTAGGATGTTAAAGTCAAATTAAAAAAACATCTACTGACGGATCCAAAAGCGTTTGATAAGGTGGCGATGTAGCAGATCTTGATCTCCACTGGGGTTCAGGCATTCAACCCATGCATGTTTTTCCTAAGACCTCTCCCTCTCTCTTTCCCCCTCTCGACGCTCATTACTGAAGCCTGTGTTCTCTCCCACACTAGTCTTCCTCTGCAATGAACAGATAACACCGGGATACAGCTGTCCGCTGACTCCTGTTCACCTGAAGCATTGCTTATCGGGCTGAAACACACGGCTCCTGTTAAAATAATTATTGTTCCAGCTCTGCTTGCTGTGTCCCTGGAGCAGCAAGGCATGTGTGTGTGTGTGTGGTGGGTTTAGGCAGTGTCCTAACCCACCAGGCAGTGTCCTATCGTGTCCTTTAGTTTTCACTGAATGGTCACCTGCCCAACACAGGTGACTGACCATGCAGTTTTTGATCTTAAAGAGTTCTCCTAATTTGCCAAAACAATATACTGTATTTCTTGATTGAACGTAACCTAAACTATGAAATCAAAGTGTAAATAAGGCATGTTGTCAACCAGTATTTAGTGTGTGTCCAAAGGAAACTTGCAATGTTACAATTTGTTTCCACAAAAGAAACATACAATGAGCTTTGATATGTCTCATTATGAACATTGGCCCTTAAAGGTAAAGTGATCGATTGTAAGCGAATACACTTTTTGTTGAATTCAGCGAATATACACCGTCTACGAGGTGTTTTTGTTTTGATTGAGTCAACAAACCTTCTCCAAAATGACAATTCCTTTAATACAGAATCAGTGGTCCAAAATTGCATATTTCTAAGGTCCCCTATCATAAGGTTCCAGTTTTACCAGTTGTATTGGGCTGGACAACATGTGTAATCTGTCTAGCATTTATTTTTGTCGGAATTCCTCTTACGATCATGAGAAAACATCTTGCAAAACTAACCAGTCAGGTGAGATGGGCCAAAGACTGACATCATATCTGTACTGTAACCAATCATCTCTGAGATGGTGATGATGGTGATGGAGTTGTTGATGATGATGCAACACAGAATGTTTGTTGAAAGCTTGAAGGGAGAAATGGCTGTCCAAAATTACAATTTGAAAATGGATGACATGGGGATTTTAAAAGCCGTTTGTTAAACACCGTAAATCTCCAGTGACAAACAACGTGACTTTAGTGTAACGAGCGAGCTAACGAAAGAGCTATTGCAATCATTTCATCAGAATTTTCTTCCGATAAACTGACAAAACAGTGAACAAAAGTCACATGCAGAGACGGCGTGAAAATATAAATAATCTGAATAAAATACACATTTCAACTTTTGCCGCTATTGCTTCAGTTGTAATTACTTATGTTACTTGTGTTGTAAATTGTTGGTAGGCTATCACTTAGGAGGAAATCAGCATCTCATAATTAGCTACTGTCTTTCCCGCGTGACAATCAACTACCTGCGTACCTGGCTGTCCTCGGCGTTCCCCCCCACAGTGTCATGCCGACGTCCTGCGGATGGGCGGTGCCAGTCGCTCCCACGCGCTCCCTTTCCCCGGAGTACTAATCACCAGTCTAAGACAGGTGGCAGCCAGGGCTTCCCCACACCTGTTCCTGGTTGCATAATTAGTCTACCCCCTTTTTTAATTTGTTCTGTTTGTGTTGAACCCTTGCGGGTTATTCTGTAAGCTACCGTCGTTTGTACATGTTTGCTTCTAACCTTGCTTACCTGTTATGTTGACTTTGTGTTTGTAATAGAGTATATAACTGCGGTTTTCGTCTCAAAAGTAATCTGACAGCTATTAATTAGTATCAAAAAAGATATTAATTACT
>JAODTR010007777.1:0-10105 GCA_025399935.1 Amblyopsis rosae | reverse complement strand
TTTTTTTTCCCCCCCCCCCCCCCCCCCCACCCCCAGTCACCCCATCCACCCTGCCCCCCCACCCCCCCTTCCCACCCCTTTACTTCCCCATCAGTTCCTCCCCCGCCTCCTACACCCACCCACCCACCCACGGGACACTGGTGTACGGTGGAGGCAGAGAGCTATCTCTCTGACTTAAGGATCTGTCTTCCTTCCTGGTCTTGCATCTGCTGAGACTATACCTGCAGCCAGCTGACACATTTTCACCATTGTGTGGTCTGGAATTGTGTAGCCCATAGGCAAGGACAGGACGAGATACAGTATATAATATATATATATATCCTCAAAAACACCATTAAAACACTCAACTATAATTATTGTTTCATAAACATGTTAAAAATCTAAGCAGGCGGCGTTTACAGGTTTTCAATAGCACATAACTGTACAAAAGCAAGTAATTAACGCTTTTAACTTTGAGTTAACTAATCACCTAAGAAGACTCATATTATTCACACCAATAACAGTGTAGTTCACCAATAATCAAAACAATCGTGTTACATTGACAAGGGTCCAGACGATCCAGTCAAATATTTAGTCCAAAAAAACATTACATGAACAAATACTGCACGGCCGGCTGTTGCATTCATTTTATATTAGCTGTAAACATTCAATCCTAGCTTCAGTGAGCACACATGTAAACATAGCCATGCGCTCAAAATGGCTACTTCGATTGACACGTCAATTGACCCAGTCAGAGCTGTCCATTAGCATATATTAGCCAATACAGTAAGAGTGTGTGTTGAATGAATGGCCAAGCCCCTCTTCTTACAGACAGAGCCAATTGCAATCAATTGTGTTGATGACACAGTGTAGGGCAGGCAATTACATTTGAACATGCATTTATATTATATAACGTGGGTTTACAAAAAGACAGTAGGGATTAATGGGAAAACATGCATACCTAAGAATACCGAAGAATACCGAAGAAATAAAACAAATTCTCGAATCCCAATATTTAAAATCAAATACATACCCAACGAACAAATTCCTGAATAATAGAGTATTTGGGGCCAGCCCTAATATTTGCCAGGACAAGAATGGAGATTTTAGCATATACACTTTAGTAAACTAGCATACTGTATCTGAACAGCATTAGATGGTCTGAATTCTATATTACAATGCAACTCTTAATGAGTGTCTCTATCTTATAGTTCTATATCAATACGATATATATCATTAATAATTTATATATATATATATATATATATATATATATATATTATTGTTTTTGTTATGTCCTATGTTTACAGTGAATACTAGGTCAGTGATGAGTCTCCTTTGATATTGGTATACATACTGTGAAGAGACAGCTACTAATAGTGTGTGAGAATATGTGAGCCCCCGAGACACTTAGGTGGCAGGGAGGAATTCACTGAGCTGAGGCAGGGGACATATAGCTTCAGTTTAACTTCGCCGCTAGAATCAGTCTGGAAAGCCTATAGGAATCATTGCGAATGTGTCCGAGTAGCAACTGAACTTAACCAATCAGCGTTGTATTGAAAGCCATACGGGCGTGGTTTAGGTGTGCGGCGGGGTTAAGGTGTGCCGACAAAAAAAATGTACCAGACGTCCATCCAATCAACTGCCAAGTATTTTTTGAAAGTGCCTGCCCTTTTCAAACAGTTTGAATAGACTGCTCCCCAGATGGACACGTGACTAACAACCCATCTGGCACATCAAGTGAGGGGACATAATGCTCCTTGTGAATATTAAGGGTAATTCCACACATAAACTGACTTGATACAGACTGTTAAATCAGTGGCAATCCATTGATTTGAAGTCTACATTCATTGATTTGGTGTCTACACGTATTAACAGTAACTGAACCTGTCCCATCGGTAATTATTGACGAGGACGATTGTTCCCGCTGTGTGTGATGTTCATGGTTCAGTCCCCCATCTACTGGACGTATACTCTACATTCTCTTGCGGGGTCTATGACAGGGACTGCCAGGGGCCCGTTGCTTTATTATGTATGCAATTACAACGCAAATTACAGTACTAAAAACATGAAATGTCATTGAGACCAAATCCTATCAAAGTAATACATATTTATATGGGTTTATTTGGTCCTTTATATGAAAAAGTCTGGGAACCCATGATCCAGACCATAATTCCGCATATGATACTATAGTCCCTGGCTGCTGTGTATAATCTGTTTGTTTTCCACTTTGGAGTGATTTTACCCTCGTCCCTCTGGTGTGGAATCCCTCCGCTGAAGAAAGTGGAGATGAATAATGTGCATCAGCCTCATTCCCATTGCCCTGAGAATGGCTCTTCATTCATAATTCACTGCCCTCTGTTGCTGTTTGATGAAAGTCACTGCCCTGAATACGCACGGACGCATCATCATCTTTCTCAAGTGCGCTGTTTGCATTGCAACAACAGCATCCGATTGTATCGTTACGGGGAACCTGCGCTGCATTCGCTACTGTGCGTACTGTACATCAATGGGAATATGTCGCATTTTAAGGAGATTTCTCCCTAGATATACATTGCAGCGCAACAAGGCTTGTCCCATGCTGAAGTGTAGGTAGTTTTAGTTCCAGTGCACTTAGCTGTTTGTTCTGGGTGGCGTCTGTAAAATAATCCCGCACAGCCTCTGGCTCAGTGAGTGTAGGAACACAAGCCAAATGGTGCGGACCGCACCACACAACACTATATTCCAGCCGTGGTAATGCACGTTAAATGTGTGGGGCGGAGCTTAGAGGCTGAATTGTTTTGAATTTACATTTTTTTTTGTATTGAATTTAAATGAGAACAATCGTTGCACAGCAGACCCCGCATGTAAATGCTGCCCTGGCCCACTGTGTGTGTTGGATACACAGCCGTGTGTTCACGTTTTGCTGTAACACTGGTTTCTATCACCGTTAACGATTAAACTGACGGCTGTTATGAAATGGTTTCATCTTTACTTACATGATATGTCCACACGGATACTAGTTTCTGGAAATCAGTATCAACATAATTTATTCAAATAGAGGAAGCTAAGCTAAGCTTAAGTTAAACCCTATATACAGTATATATATAAATATAATATATATATATTATATAGATATGTATATGTACAGTATCAGTGTTGTATTGGAAAGAGAAATGCATGATTTATTTCTTTGAGCTTATACACTTCCCCTTACTGTGACCCAGAAAATGTATTTTCCCCAAGGAATGTGAAAATTGTGTGTGTCTGCGCATAACTTTGCTCTTGCTTCTGCTCTGTGTGTGCGTGTGTGCTTGTGTGTGTGTGAGTGTTTGCGTGTGTGTGTGTGTGTATGCTGGAGTATGGCCCACAACAATGGAAAGTGCTACAACGTTAACACTCTGTTTCCTTTTGGCCATACATTTTCCCCAGCTAAAACCTCTTTCAATAAGCATGCTTTTGTTCTATAATTGGGTTCTGGGGAACAATAGAAAACGCTTACCATAACAAGTAATCAGTACATCAGTACATCATCCCACAATGCATTGCCCTGTAATGAAAACACAAGAAGGAGAGCCAAGCGCTATTCAGAACATTTTGTTTGGTTACCGTCAAAGTATTATTACATAAGTTTTTCTGCAATAGCAAGTTGGATGCTATATCTCTGTCTTACACTTGTAAAACAAGACCAGCTTTCCCATTACATATAAAGGCTGTTTAACTGCTGTTAAATGCATTTGTCAACGTATTTGCCATAGTTGCCTGAGGCACTGCCTGTGTTCGTTGTGCAATCATTTGCTGTGATATCCACAGCTACCGTATCCCATAAGGTAGTTGCACTGAATGCATTTCTTTAAGAAGTTCTTTTGCAGACTTCATAAGCATTGTTTCCAGAGCTGTGCACTTATATTGAGAATGCCTCTCCAATTCACTTCAAATGTGAGTTGAGAACAGGATGCAGAATTGTAATTTTAATTAAATCTGAATAAAAGGAGGTAGAATTGCATTATGTGTAATACGATGTACAAAGGCATTCATATATGCAGCCAGAGCCTTATTGTGAATGGTCAAGGTAGTTAGAGGAGCTTGGGGGCATTACGAGTAAATGTGCACTGTTTGTTATTGCTAAATGTGTTTATTTTAGTGTAGAAAACTGAAAGAAATGGGTAAATATATCCAAGATGATTGCAATGGAGCATAAGGAATGTGGTAGTTCTGTTATAAGCTTTAAGGCAGAAATGTATACTCTATTTTATAGTTTCTATACTGCAGTTATAAATTCACACTATGTTAGTATGGCCTTTAGATTTGGAGGATTTTTCATTTCTTTCCAATTCAACCTCCTGTGGGGTGTGGCCAATTCAATAAAAATGTCAAATGTTTATCTGAACGAAGGCTAAATAAAAATGGAAAAATGGAATTCTGTACAACCCGCCTGTATGACTTTTCCAGCTATTCTAGTCACAAGTGGAAATGTATGCCACCTGAAATACCAGTGATAAAAGTGGAACGGCAGAATCCCCAACTCGAACCGAGTCCTGTATCAGTATGGGAATCGGACAATATGCACGACCTCACTGTAACTTCCAAACAGCCATATGAGCCATCCCGACTATGAGTAATCTTCAACCTCATTCAACACGTTCCGTATATATATCCTACCACACACACCTACAGATGTGGAGACATTTCTCAGACTTAAGTACGGCATCAGGCAAGTACAATAAAACTGGGTCACCTTGTTCTGTTTCAGCTCAACAGATGATGAGATAAGATATAATCTAGAGGAGGTTACAATCTTCAAATCTGACTGCTCAATTATTATACAATGATTCAAGATTTTTCCAGGGGGTTTTCAAAGCCATGTTACTGTAGTTTCAGTCCCGTTGAGACATATGTTTGGTTTTTGTACATGTATCGTTTATGATTCACTTTAGTTGAAGCACAATACTTTACCAGAATTTAAAAACATATTTGCTCCGCGGTTGCTTCTGGTGTTTCGTTCTCCATTTAAGATCTGTCTCGTCACCTGCAACACGCAGTGCATCCTGGGATATGTTGGGCCGCGAAGGATCCTTTGCAGCCTTTGAAAAAAAGGCTAAATTTCTCAATCCCAGAGCCATGGAAATAACAGTTACGCCAACGGAAGATTGAAATTGTCAATGGTTCATGGAGAGGCTAAACCTCTGGCACAGTAGTTCCAGGAAGTGTCTCCAACTGCAAAATATGGCAGTTGGAGGCCTATATCCCGCCCCTCCACCCGAAAGAGCCAATCGTCTTGCGTTATAACCGCCAAGGATTAAGCTCTTTAGCCAACCGTGTGGTTGCACTGACAAGCCGACTGCTGGGCGAATGCGTAGAAGTATAGTGAGTGGGTAAAATGTCCATTTAAACCTTGTTTTGGTTGCAAAAACATAAGTGGTCTTCCTAATAACTGTCCGGAGGTGTATCAAATATGGCTGCTAGTGGCGAGACTATAGTAATTAAGTAATGAAACCTTTACTCTATAGCTTGCTGGCCAACGATGACGTTCAGAACAGGATTTAGCTTTTTCGGTCACCTTTGACTTCTGTAGATTCTCAAAAAAAAACTCTGATGTGCATCTCCACTAGTAATGAATTACACATGAATGCTGGTGTAAATTTTGACAAAATTCCCAATTTTATAAATATCCGTATTTTATGGTCTGAAAATAGCCGTAGGACTTGGCTGGTTTCCAACAATACTTCTCGTTTGCATCATCAAATTCAAATGTTAACGGTAATGTTAATGTTAATGTTAACGTTAACTCCCCTCACTCATCTCCTTGACTACCTTGTAGCATTTGTGCAGTGGGTGCAGTCCGACTCAGAGCTGGGGTGCACTTACACTTTAACAGACAAAGTAAAAGTATGCTTGAGAAACTGGTGATATAACCAGCTCTGCAAACGAGGGGTTAATTGATGGCTAAGGTATGTGGTGCAGCAGGACGTTTTATTATATACGGGATATACAGAGTTGAAGACGTAACAGAAGTTCATTAGCGCTTAATCTAAATCATCCTTTACATCACTTCTCAGTAAAGGTGAACCTTGTTTGTTGCAGCTAATGAACCATGAGGAGATATTTACAGAATGTGACAGAAAGTGTATTGGATTATAATTGCTAAACCCCACCTTTTTAATATTGTAATCTTTGAGTGCCTTTACACAGTGCACTGCATGCAAAGTCATTGTAAATACTGTACATAAACCATATAGCTTTTATTAAGACCATCACACACAATGCTAAAAACATCCACAAACACCCACATTTAACACACAATAGCACTCAACTCTGGCTTAATCTAGTAAACTTCATGTGAAGTCACAGCCTCTCTTTGAAATGGATGCATCGGTACCATTATGGGGAAATAATTGTGGCCACTTTCCATCCCCCGCGCAATTAGTCTCTCTTCTGTGAAGTCGTTTTGTCAGATAAAGGACAAGAGACAGAACCTTTCTCACTCTAATCATTCCTCTCTTTTTTCCCCAGTTTGGAAAGGATTGAGTCCCCAACAGTTGTGTGTCAACAACTCCAAATGTCCTTCAGGCCTTTCTCTAAAATAATTACTCTACTCTTTTTGTGTCTATGCAGTTATACGGTGCCACCAGCCTGCTCTAGAAGACAGGATGTGCATACGCTTGAAAAACAGGCCATTGTAAATGCAGCCATGGGTGTTGTTTTAGAGAAACATATATTTTTTGCTTTTAAAACAAATGGTGTTCATAATGGCTGTCAGTATACAGCATGTGCCACACTGCACTGCTATTCATATGGATGTGTTTTAGTTTTTTTTTAACAACCAGAGCATAATGTTTAGGTTTCTAATTAAATAGCAGGATGTTTGTGATAATTCCTTATCATACATTTTGAAATCTCTCCAGAAGGTTGGCATCAACAGCAATGTGCACAAAACAGATCTATCTAAATAGACCATGCTTGTTAGCAGAAGGGCCTGTGATTGACAGGATGATGATGTAGGCATGTGGTTGTAATATATATTTTCTGCTTTGACATAACAAACACATAGTGGACTGTACAGATCGTTGTTGAGCTTAAATCGTAGTTTTATGCCCAACGTGGATAGCAACAAGCTCAATTAATCAAGTTAAAATGGTGATATTACTAGGAACCATACTATTTGGCAGGCCCCTCTGACATAGTATACACTAAGTTCGTTTTGATCGGTATAATCCCTCTCTTCGGCAAGCACTACTGCGTTAAAGCATGCGACCCAAGCCATATCTTGTTCCCCACCCGCACCCTCTCTTATAAAACTGATTTGCTCTGGCATGCATTGTTTTGGAAAAATAAATCAGTGGGCTCCTTCCACTTCATGCACTCATGACACCATTTGCTTCCCCTCTTAACTCAATTATTGTCACTTAGTTCATCTGTGGGACAACAGTGACCTGTAGCTACAGTATACTGTACAACGCAGGGAGCCCCTCCCATTCATCGCCTTGACATTAACAGGCCTTGAGCCTGAACAATGGTCAGCGTCAACATTACACCTGTCCCCCACCCCTCTTCTCTCCCCACCTGGAAAATAACCCAATTATGTCCTTGTGTTAGAGTGGACATGGGAGGTAAAATGATACTGTAACGCTTTGAGTTGTATTCTGCTTTAGGCTGTGTTTGCATGAGCACTCGTGGTGCGTCAAATAAAGGGACACGGCTGGCCGTAAATGTCCGGACGGTAAGCTTTGAGTGTCTCCTTAGCAGGATAGATTTGAACACTGCGGCCAGACGTGGTAATATGATCAACTAACCTACTAGGACAGTTGGAGCGCTCACCATCTGCTGCGCAAACGCATTTCTCCTCTGGTCTTCATAATCGTAAAGACGGGATTGTTATGTCTCTGGGGGGAAACAGTCAGTTCACACAAACAAAGGCCAGTATTTTCATGCAGAGCACAGATTTCTCATTATTATTGTTATTTATTTTTTTTTAAATAAAACATTCTGATTGGAATCACTTCAGTGGTAGTAGACACCGTACTGCAGACATTTTCTGTCTGAATTCTCTATCATTCAGTTTATTTATAAGGTTATTATCGAGAGCTACATCATGCTTGTTGCGTTGCTCATGTGTTCTGTTTACTTTAGCAACAAAACCGTGAGCTTGCCAAGCCCCTGGTGAATGACCGTTCAAACATCCACAGCTGAAATGTTACACTGCTAGTTTAGACTGAAAATGTCCTTCCTGTGAATAATTTAGTATTAAACACGAGAGGGCCAGATGTTATTGAACACACACATTAGAAAAGCTCTTTGTCATGTCAATTAGTTGATTAAGTATCATCCACTCTCCCGTTGTCTCCCGGAAACCCGATCTGCTTTTAAACGGATTCATATTACAGGGCAGCAGTGAGCGAAGGAAAAAGCGAACATTTTAAATTACACGTCAGCATCTTTGACTGACAGTCAGGCACAATTTGATCATGCTTTTACTTTAATTGGATGCATTTCATTAAGTATAATAATTCATCATGGAATTTTATCGTTCCGGATTCGGAGTCAAGCGTGTGCTGGTTCAGGAAAGGCCAACAGCTATTAGAATACTTTCAATTACCCTACACAGTAAGAGTATTTTATATAGCCAACATTGTGAACAAAGTGTATCTAAACAAAAGGGATGAAAGGTGCCGAAAACAATTAGCAGATTTAATGAGACACAGATGGTACTTTATTGAAGGACTATGTTGATGGAACAACTCCTATAGTGAATGTTTCTCTCCCATAAAACGTACATCACTGGGAGGCAACAATTAGTGAAAAAGAATTATGAAGGTGTGGATTCAGCATGATTAAAAGTTATAATTATAATTATGTTGTATTGTCTTTATACATTTTACATACTGCATATGTCTAAATTAATAAATTAATTATTTAATGTATTTATTTATATATTTGGGTGGCATATATGCAAATTAGCCTGACCCAAGTGTTACCAATCATGTATAAACCTTCTTCCATTCTTGCATGTAATATGAGAAAATGACACATTCAATATGAACTCATATGACCGTGAAGGCAGGATACCAATTATTGGTTTGGCATTTCTGGGGGGTCACTAGGAAAAGGGTCCATCATTGGGAGTATTCATGTCTTCATCTGTGTGTTATATTTGACCAGAACCTGGTTCTCACCTGATGTCACACACCTGGCCGTAACAAGCAGGGTGAGTGCGAGTGCGAACATACGATGCAGAGACAAACGGCAAAGCAAGCGGAGCTAATGCAAATAATAACCCACGAACTGAAAGGAGTCCTCCGGCCTCTTGCGCCCCCACACCCACACGGCTGGGAGCAATCCGCTGATTGCACGTGTGGGTGTGGGTACGCTGGGAGCAAGGGCCTACCGCCGCCGGCCGGCACGCACACCGGCGAGGCAAATCCGGCATTACACTGGCAATGAATGAACATCACAAGACTGCATCCTCCTCCTCTCTTCCTCTCTTGCTTTCCTCCACAACCAGCCAATCGCATTGCAGGACCAGCGTGCAATGTGCATACAGTAACATACATAGATAAACTAGCATCCTGGTGTCTACATGTGTAAACAATTTAATTTGAAGATGGTTTAAGGCCTTTTTAAGACTACTTTCAATTCAACTTTAGATCAAACTTTAAGACCAAACTTGCAGTGGAATTACACACCGAAAGTGGAAAATGTTCACATGCCAGTTCAATATTACCAGTATTGTCAAATAAAATAAAAATTGGTTCTGTTAAAGAAATGTTCTGCTTCATCGTGTATAGGGGACACATACAAAATATTCTTGCGATGTTGATATGACAAAAAAAAAGATCCATCTAAACATGAATTTACGACCATTTAAGACTTTTTAAGGCCTATTATTAGTAAACACCATAGAACTATATGGTAAACACGACTTTTTAAAGATACGCAGCCACCCTGTTGTGTAAACTGTCAATAAGGGGCGAAAAGGTATGTTGGTTTACTAACGATTATATTAAATTACATGCATACATCTACTACAGTATACTGTACCTTACTAATTATTATGTTAGATTACCTGCATACATACCTCTCCGGGAACCATCACCTTATCGTGGTGGAGAGGTTTGTGTGTCCCTATGATCCTGAGAGCTGTGTTGTC
>JAODTR010007776.1:0-10107 GCA_025399935.1 Amblyopsis rosae | reverse complement strand
ATAATAATAATAAGAAGAAAACGTACAATAACAATAAGGGCTTCGCCCCTTCGGGGCTAGGCCCTTAATAATAATAATAATAAGAAGAAAACCTACAATAACAATAAGGGCTTCGCCCCTTCGGGGCTAGGCCCTTAATAATAATAATAATAATAATAAAACCTACAATAACAATAAGGGCTTCGCCCCTTTGGGGCTAGGATTTATGTTGCCAGGGCATCAGATCAGACACGGAGAGCGTTGTTCATCTACTGCTGCATGCAAAACGCTAAATCTATATTCAATATAAATATTGTCCCATAGCCCTGTCTTCATTGCATGGAAATGTAAGAAAATTGTTTACTCTTGCATTGACTTTAAGATGTAAATTCTGTTTGCCGAGGACTTAAATTCAGTTAGATGTATTAATAAAGTTGATCTGATTACAAGCCCTCCATTTTCACAGAGAAAAAAGATATGTTAGATTTTGGAAATATATTTACAGTCATGAGAAAGAGACCATAATCCTTATGGTAATACTGGAATATGACTGGAATATATTGTGTGGGGAGAGCAAATGGATTAGGCTAACATTAGAAACAAACTCACTGACAGGGAGACCAAACAAAACATTTTTTTTAAATAAAAAATACAGGGGCCGGTTGCACAAGCCCAAAATAATTTTGATTCTAAGATTGAAACTCAACCTTAAAACAGTTAAACCACATGTTGAAACTATGTTGAAAGTGTTCGTTTTCGGTTGCAGCAGTAAGCTACATCATCGTTAGTAGCTCCTAAATACAAATATTGTCTACACACTATTTATTGTGGGCTAAACACAACAATTCAGCTAGGCAATTACCATAATGTGTCCCCAGATAAATTCTTCTATTGGTGGAATTACTTTATCTAACACCCCTTGTATTTGTTTTAGCAATGGCATGGAAAGATGACGTGGTTGGTTAAAATGTAACCTCTTTAACCCTGGCAATGTTAAAGCTTTCCTCTAAATATTGAACTGCTTATTGAAAAAAATCTAGACCCAGACAACATAATGAAGACACTTCATCTAATGTCTACACAATGAAACAGAACTCCGAACCCTGACAGTGTCACTTCACAGCAACACAGGAAATCGAAAACAAAAAGAATTGGAATCCTTTTCGGTTATAAATGGATTTCAGTTCAATCAGCTGAACAATATGTTTTTCATCTTTCATGTTTTTTTCTATTGAGCTTTTTCTGAAATCTGTCAGAACACATTATTTTGACAAGGTGGTTTATGTAGTCTACAACGCAAGTGGGCTGACTATAAGATATGCCGTATTGCATGTGAAGCTACTGTAATATGTCTGGCTTACTTATAAATGCTGCATTGATAGAAAGCACTACTACAAATGTGCAAAAAAACTAAGCAATCTCCAAAGACAGAGTTCACTATGCCCTGTACAAATCTTGACAACATATAGCAACTGGCGCAGAAAGAAATGTGCAGAGGAACGAGACTATAATTAGTGGGGTACAGGAGCGCTGAACCAATATAGAGCGATAAAGAGCCCCTTCGCCACAGTTCACAAGCTGTAATTATGTGTAATTGTGATTCCTGTGTGGATCCTGAGCTGGTCTCAGCACCGTTCGTATCTCTCAAATGAGTCCTTAGGGCTGCACCTCCGCTTATCCTGCTCAGCATTTCCACACCACGCCCACTGATGGCCCGTACCAACTCATTATAATGTGTCCATATATGGCTATAGGTTTTCAACCCCCTCATACATCTCCACTGCTAGAGAAGCACCCCACAGATTTGTGAATTAATTTCAGCTCAGCAGTCAATGTCAGGAGGTTTCATCATTTAAAAGACAAAAACTGGTTTTTGTGTCACCGCTAAAATAGTTCAGTTTTACGTTCATTATTACTTATATTTCTTCATCTTCCAGTCTCTTAGTTTTGCGGTTTCATTATCTTTTTTTCTTACGAAGATATTCTCTAAGGGTCACTCATGACCAGTCAAGAGGTGAGAGAGGTCTGAGAACAATGTTGAGAAGGTTAGAATTTTCCCCAGGAGAAATCATCTTCCAATGCACCACCAGACCAGCAATGCTTGGTTGATATTTGTGACAAATGCACATTGCATGTCATGGTAAATTGGGGAATAAATTGAATAACTTGTCAAAAATAGCTTATATATTATCTGCAGGTCTGGCTTGATTGTGCAAATGCTTTACTAAACAAAACCATTTCAATATAACAATCATTATATATGGGTACTGGCATTTTATGAAATGTTATTGTTTGGTTTGAATCAGCCTTGTTTAAGTGTTTATATAATATTTAATTCAGAGATGGTAAAAACATACATTTTAATTTAAGACTGATATTTACCTGAATATTTCTGAAAACATTACAGGGAAACCTAAAAACATCCCACAAATATCAAGGTTAGGTCACGAGACATCCTTGAATCCAGTTGTCTAATCTGCTTTAATTTAAAGTTCACCTCAAATGAAATTTGTAGCAGTACAGTAGTTTGATAAATTCTGAGGGTACTACAACAGGACAAAGCTAAATTTAGTTCAATAATGTCTGTCCAGCATCACACACATTTGTTAGATCACAGATTATGGTTGAAGATCATTGTTGGGAGTTTTATTTACAGGAGATATATAGTAGTGCACCACTTGTCCACATCTTGACACAGTTCCCTGAGCATGTTGGCAAATGTCTGTATAGGGATGGTATACACGTCATTAAATTTCCCAACATGTATATTGCCTAAGCAAAACATTTCCCCAAAAAATCTGCATCCTACCTTCATGCAACACGGAAAATCGAGTGTTAAGCTGTTATTACAGTGAGACTGCAGTACAGTATGCTTGTAATTGTTCCGTAAAAGCTATTCAATTGTTGGCTTGTTCCATTTAATTATAGGTTTTAATTATGGCACTGTAACTGCATTTTTGTCTCTAAAACTGTTTAACAAAGGGATCAAATCTTACATTGTTTTTTAAATTGATGCCTCTGTATGTGAATTACATCTGTGTTTACCGGTTTTTGTCAACATTTGAGGCTTGATAGATAAAATGCTTAAAAATGTTGATATTACATCACTGATCTCCTCTGGGTCAATGGTTTGTCTCATAGTTGTTGTTGTTTTTATCTCCAGTAAGTGACTGGGATGGGTCTCAACCAGAAAACATTGATATGTCATCTGAGACTGGTGGTATCAGGTGCTGAGGAAATGATTTGCCAAATGGACATTCCTCTGCTTTCCCTTTCTCCACCCACTAGTGTTGTCTTCCTTGCAGAGAACTTGAATTTTAAATGTCTATTGACCACATTTGATTACATTCTAGCTGAGGGCTCTGACATGATGTTTTCTCAGTTTAATATAAATGTAAATATAGACATCCTTGCCTGATTTAACAAATGCATGACTTAATTCATTAAAATGTTCATTTGCTAACTTTGTGTGCTGTTTTGCCTATCATTGTCTGAATGAAAACATGATAATCTCTCTGGAAGTTGCTTGACTTGATTTTAATTCACCTGTCTGTACTATGCACATGCAATTCAAATCTGTTAAAGGCGACATTTAGTAACCCATCATATATGATGGCTGAACATTTGCAGTGAAAAGGACAGAACAAATTACCAGAATATTTAGCAAAAGAAGCGAGTGACCTTAAAAAGTACCAAACTAGACCCTGGTGTTGAATGCCTTGAGTTTTTCTCCTGCACAGAGGTTCTATCATGCCATCTGTGCCTAGATCCATGGCCATGAACAGCAGGGCACAGATAAGGCATATTGTTCACTAAGGATTTCACACCAAGGAACCCCAGGTCAGATGTTTACCACTGACCATTGCATCAATTTCAACTAGGCACATCTCATCCTCATCCTCCAGCAATGATGCTGCTATTTCCACGTGAGTGACACTGTTGCAGCTACAGTATATATTTGTATGGGTGCAGTGCAGGCCAACACATTGAAGCTGATTCTGAATGCTGTAAACCTATTGTTGCCTAGTATGGAATCAGACTGCATGGATATCAGCAACTTAAAAGGAATGGCGGATATACTGAACCCTTCCAGCACCCTCCCAGCTAGTGTACAGTACCTGCTGAGTCCAAATAAAGCCTTGTATGAGACACAAATCCACAACCTTCAGATTGTAACATATTATAAAGACAGGTTACAAATACTAATTTGGAAATAACGGTGATGCAACCTTCAACCTTCTTTGGGAACACTGACAATAAATGTAAATGTTTTTCACCAGGAAGTGGAGGACTCCGCATTAGGTTTCTGTTTATTAGGAAAGAAGGCAGGCACAGGATAGCCGCCAACTATTTGTGTGTTTGTGCCTCTAGCTCATCTTGAGTCCCACTAATCTTGGAGAAATCAAAGATTGGCATTTTTTGAGAGGTTTGCGTTTGCCTGATACACTGCTGACTTTGATGTTTGCCGGCCCTCCTTTGGCACTCACAATGAAAATCTGTCAAGCACATTCCATATTCCACACTACAAATAACTTAGATTTTCCCATTTGATAGTAACTATATGCTGACACGTACCAAAGTTGAATTGATGGGGACGCCACCTATTTGATCGAAGGGCCTGACAGACGGAATGTCTGTTGTGAGGCAAGGATCTCAATGTAATGAAAATCATTCTCCACAACACAACATTTCAGCACTACTTCATCATGCGCAACAAATTACACAGTCCGCTTCTCCAGCAAAACAAGATTAATCACTGCGCATTCTGAACACGCAGAAAATCAAAAGAGTGACAGAAATGAACTAGCCAGCATTGCTTTGATAAGATGCAGCTAACACCTTTCCGTATAGTTTTGTTGCCGAGATCAAGCTGACCTAGATTCCATTATTTCCCAGTTCTGCAGATTTTCCAACAGCAGGTAATTAAGTGTGGATCCTCCACCTTGTTCAGGCGAGGCCCGTGTACGTCTAAGATGTGTTGCTGAGTCAGGGTGACGCTATGTGGCTAAATGAAATCTGCGGGCACATATCCCCTTCGTTGCTTTCAGTGTGTGAGCCAGCTGCCTACCAGGGGCCCAGCCTCATTAGCAGAATTACGAAGATCAAACAAGGCGGCCGAGCAGCAGAAGAAAGAGTATCCGCTCTCTCTCCAAGAGGCTTGGATGAAAGGCACACAGGCAGCGAAGTGGGTGCAGGAGGAGACATTGTGTAACTCGAAGGGAGGGTTCTTTGATTCCCCATCTATTATAGATGAAAAAAAATGTGTAGAGCTTTGATGGGCCTTGCACTCATCTGTTGACATACCAGTGTGCTTATTTGATCACATAGGTGAAGGAATACGAACCCCATTGTATCTGATGACGGCTCAAGGCCACAGACTTCTTTGTCATCATTCATGTCCAATTTAAATCCATAAGTGTTTGCGTAATTTCAATGAAATTGCAGCTTGATGGAGTCCATGATTTGTGAGTCAGTGTTGTTTACCTCTAGAAGGAAGAGAGAGAGAGATAGAGATAGAGAGAGAGAGATACTGTATACAGTATATCACAAAATTGAGAATATGTCATGTAACCCCTTTAAATGTAAAACAAACTACTAATAGTAACAGTATGTACTAAAAGTATGTGTATTCATAATGCATTTACAGTATGCAGTCTCTACTTAATAACTAAAAAAGACATTTGTTTCCATATCATGACTCAAATAAAATTAAAATTAAAATAAAAAGCTTCAACGTGTAGAAAATAAACAGAACACTGTCTATATTTTACATTTTCTAAATTAAGATCAAAGCTACACTCCCCAATTTGTGGAATTGCCCAACAGTTTGAAACCAGCATCACAAAAGCATACAGTAGTAAATCTGGCACTACTTTCCTCTCTCCTGAACCACTCTACCACTTGTGGGTTTCTGTGCTCACAAGCTTTTCTTCTCCTCCATTTAAAGACACATGCCATTTCACCGGCATAGTTTCAAAATATAAACAGCCAGCTGGGGTGATAATTTGGGGGTCTTGGGCATTGGAGTACAATCAAGGAGCCATCATTAAGAACCTCTTCATTCCATTCTGTCTATAACCTTTGTATAGAGTTCTGCCCTCACTATCACAGGGTCAAACTGCACATTAAGTGTGGAGAGTGTCTCATCTCCAACCCAGTCCTTTTGGCATCTCTCATTTATCACACAAATGTGTTCCCTTCAGTCACAAACAGCCTATAATGAATTATTTCACACTGTTGAATCATTTGTTGGCCATCTGATTTAAGGGCTGGTTTATGCAGGGATGATCGATCTAGCCTTGGACTTTCCATTCATTTCATGCCTGTCAATTTGATCCTTCAAAGAGAATGTGGGTAGTGTATCAGCTGAGGTTTGAGATGGCAAAGGCTCAGTGTGATTAGAGGTCAACAGGGGAGCAAACTTCAAATCAATATATATAAAATGTATTGCAGCATTCCTTTATGTTTGCAATAGCTCTCCGCAATTGCTAGGCAATCGTAATTTTTTACGTGAGGGTATACAGTATTAATTTGTTGTGCATAGAGTGCATGGACCCATTTGATTTAGCCACAAAATCCCTGTTAAAATGGAAGAGATCTCCACCGCATCCCTTGTATTGGCAGTGAGTCCCAGTGAGGCTTACTGGAGAAGCAGAGGGAACAGCAGTGGATTT
This sequence comes from Amblyopsis rosae, assembly GCA_025399935.1. Classification (NCBI taxonomy): domain Eukaryota; kingdom Metazoa; phylum Chordata; class Actinopteri; order Percopsiformes; family Amblyopsidae; genus Amblyopsis; species Amblyopsis rosae. The sequence continues at coordinate 3,454 of JAODTR010007776.1, read as the reverse complement.
AGAGGGGGATTTCATTAGGGGGTGAGAGAGTGATATGACATGGTGGTCCAGGCATCAGGGATAGGGGGTTGGGTGGTAGAGCAGCCTGCTCCCTCAACAGCCTACATCATTACTGGTGGGGTTGACAGCGGTGGGTCAGAATGTCTGGCAAAGGCTGACACTTTGCTAATAAACTCTTTGCTTGCTTTTAGAAACTTAATTGATGAGATAATTGGGTGGTGGTGGGTTTTCTGGCTAATTACCTCTTTAGAGGGATTGGAGACACGAGGGGTGAAATTGCTTTTACAAGAATAATTATGCAGAGAAACCATGAAATCAATTGATTGATTTCTTTAAGAAAAATAAAGTTGGTAGTTTTATAATTATTACAAACTCAATAAGGACATTTTAACAATTATTGTTAGTATTGGCTGTTTACAGACAGGCTTCTCTGTTTTAACCTACATTATCAGCACTATTCTCTGATAACAAAAAACACCAAATGTAAAGCTAAACTTTTTGGTAGTACACAATCCCGTATGTGTTTAATAGTTTTGTCGTCTTGATTATTATTCTATAATGTACAAAACAGAACAATTTAAGGAAGTAGCAAAGTAGGTGTTGAGTAGGTGTCGCCAACAATTTTTATGATGCTGTTCTGTATATAGATAGACGAGTGATCAGTGATGGCTATCTCCCATTCCCTCAGAAGCTCTGCCCACCACATACTAAAAACACGTTGGCTAGGATATTGTTGTGTGGTGCAATCTGCACCACTTTGTTTGTGTTACTGTTTTATTGTCAACGCATTAGTGTCATACCACTAGCCTGTACCCCCCATATGGCAACATATAGGCTAAACAAGCAGATATGTCTGCTTTTGCTATTTAATTAATCAAATAAATGTTATAAATAATTATATTGGCTAATAGACTACAAAACACATTTCAGCTAATGAAAATAAATTAATTAATAATAATTCGTAATTTTAGGTGCAGCAAAATGCTCTCGCCCAATCTCGTTCTCTCTATTACAGTAGACTACAGCCACCTTGGTTCAAATGAATGCAAAACATTGACGTTTGGCGTCTGTTTAGATATTGTTAAAATGGCTATGGAAAAGCACAATTGCACACACACTAGATGTTTCTAACTATTTATATTATTATAATTATTTTACTTTCTTTGTGAGTCATGCAGACAGAGCGAATGAGAACATGGAATGGAACAAACCGTCCCTGACTGGGATTAACAATATTAACTGTGATTGTATCCCAAAATCTACGAAATGAATAAAGCAAATAAATTAAACTCTCTCGTGTTTGTAGCACTGTTAACACTGACACATTACAAGCCAAATGTTCACATGCTGACAAAGCTCAACAGTGCATGGCAGATGAAAGACATATCCAGCCCATGTGGGTCTGCAATAATGCAAGAAACACTTTTCAACTTTTTTACTTTTAATTTAGCATGTATTTTTAGCATGAATTTTTTAAGTCACATTTTAAAAAGAAGACAAGAACATGTTATGACATGAGAGACACAGAGCGAAGATGGAGCTCTTCTGAATACTTCCATTTTATTCAAAGTGTGCTCCAAATGGATACACTGTTCTTGTAAGGAAAGACAGATGTTGCAATCTCCTTTCTCATTTTCTGCCCAAAAGGTGTTATTTTGCATGAAAAGGTGCCTCAATGTTGCAGGGCTTGACCTGAAATGACAAACTTTTTAAACAAAGATCATTCAAATGACATGACACATACAGTACCGTGAATTATTGTACAGTAAACTATTACGCCCCGTCTAAGCGTCTCCCAAAACCTAACCTTGCAGAGTCTTTACTTTACTTAAAGTCTGGGACACAACGCTGGCTAACTGTGTCAGTACCCGCTTACTTGACAAGCTAGGTATTTTGATTGACATGCACAACAACCAACTACCAAGTCGGACGTTAAACTTGCAATGAGGAAAACTGAACAAGAAGACTGGCTGTTTACAGGTCTTGTAAATCTGTAAAATGTGTAGGCTACGGTTACTCATTAAAATAAATGTTTTATTTTTACTTAGTAAATAAAGCACTGCGTTATTGAAATTTTGGAGACATACTTGTACTGTAAGTGACAATGTAATCAGCCTGTAGTCCAAAAACTCCGTAAATAGGACCATAAACAAAGTGGCAAACAAAGGTCACAACAGCAAAGCAGTAGTATTATGCTTTGCTTCAAAATACTGTATAATCATATTGTTTTGATTAGAGCTCCAAGTTAGCAAGCGTTCTTGAGAATAACTAACCCTTCCTTTAAACTTAAATTTATGCATTTGGTGGGAAACTAAATGATACAGGTCTAGTTTTTTCCAGCTTTTGTAAATCTGCTACCACTTAATCAAACAGAAATACTGAAACTAATAAATATAGCACTTCAGCATTGTGCCTGAATAACGTACTGTATACAGACTTGAATGAGTCAAGTCAAGTTTATTTATATAGCCCTCACATTAGTCTCAAAAGGCTTTACAGCCTACATTTCACACGGAAACAAACACCCCCTTAACCTTCTCCTCCCCCCCTAATGAGTGACAACTACCCGCTTCCTGAGCTGTCGATCAGATGTTCAGCACAAGTTGCTTATGTGACGTAGTGCTTATAAACGCAAGAGGCAGAGACTAATGAACAGGACACATCACATTGCGGTTCAGATGCCTGTAATAGGGCTGCCAATTCAGTGGATGTATTATCCCACTGTAAACCCAGAAGAATTTCCATTTCATACTTTAAGTAGGTCAAATGAATTTCATCTGCAAAGTAAGCAGTTTCCAAACCTCTTAAGCCGTTGATACTCCCAAAACAAATCACTGTATCCAACAAAAGGCAGGCAAATAATGCCCCCTTTATCGCGCCAAATCTGAGGCTTGTTTCATATATTACATCAATATACAGTATAAAAAGATTAGACCTTTAATTATCTGATTTTGCTTTTCATCGCAGAATCATGTTGGAGTTTGTATACTGAAAAGGGAAATAAGGCACAGAATAATCACATCCTGCCCACATAGCAAAAGGACCCCGCAGCGGATCCGCCCCAGATGTACCTTAGGTTCCGTAACGGGTCTGCGAAACGGGTCCATATAGGAGTCCACTTGCACGGGTGAACGGATCCGAAACGGTTGAGGATCACGGACCTGAACAAGACCTGGCCCGGATCAGATCCGGATCCGCGCACTAAGCAGCGCATCCGGCACGGATCCGATTTTGGACCCGTTTATGTGTAGCAGAGGATCGCGGACCCAGACCGGATCCGACTCAGATCCTATACGCATCCGGCATGGGTCCGATTTGGACCCGTTTATGAAGCAGCTAGTGTATCTAACCTGGCTCCAATTTGGACCCGTTCATATGTGGCTCATTTGACCAAAACTAGTTATTTTTATGCTAAATTACAGAATGCACGAAGCAGTAAAAGTAGGATATTACA